>JACEEZ010002940.1:32609-45109 GCA_016584305.1 Chionoecetes opilio | reverse complement strand
GACAGGGCATAGTGTTGCAGTAAATTAAGTGCTCAAGTGATGTAAAATTAAGTTGTACAGTACTGTATACAATACAGTAGAGTTGTGATTATAAAGTGATGAAAGTGATACCAGTGTTAAAATGCGACTGAGTCCCCTAACATCTTCTACATGTTACAACAAGGCTCCCCTCTCCTTGGTTAAGAGTATATGTCGCTGCTACCCGTTCACTGGTAAGTGTAGTCTTTTTTTTTTTTTTTTTTTTTTTTTTTTTTTTTTTTTTTTTCTATATCAGAAGACATTGCATAACTCGGCACATTGAATAACTCGGGAAGGGCCAGAGCCCCTATCGTGCCGAGTTATAAGGCTTTTACTGTATATATATATATATATATATGTATATATATATAATATTATATATATATATATATATATATATATATATATATATATATATGTATATATATATATATATATATATATTATATATATATATATATATATATATATATATATATATATATAATATATATTATATACATTTTACATAATAAAGCTTTATTTATTTACTAACAAACTTTTCTCCCGTAGGAGCTCGTCACCTTCGTATGTGCCACGTCACCCTTCTCTGCGTTATATTCGGCCCCTAACTCTCTCGGACCTGGCCACCCTTTGCTGTACCCAAGCCAGTACCCGCCAATCGCAACACCGGCACAAGATTTAAGACGTCCTCTATCCGTCTTATTCTCGTAGAGTTCTGAAAAATATGATTGGCTTCTTATCTAACGGAACTAGCAACATCTGACTACAACATTAATGAATAAAGCAGACTACAAGATTCAATTGCGTATGATGAAGATTAATGATAAATTATACTCAGACATTGTTTCCTTTAACATCTACGACCTCACCTCACGAAGTCAAATCCTATCAATTGGATCGATCCAGGTGCGATCAATTTAGATCGATCCAGGTGCGTCCACACTGGTGACAAAACATATTGGCAACACAAAATACAACATAGTAGGCAAGAAGTTGAGAAGTCGTTCATGATACAGTGTTGTAGATAATGTAGGTACTGATCTCCAGGCGATATGTTGGTAACACTAGTATGGACAAGTCAATGTTTGGGAGATATCTGATTCAGACAATCACAGACCCACACCAATATGTGCTGCCAGGAAAGTCCTCACACGCCGACATGATCTTCACTTCTCCAGATACCAAGTGTGGACGGCCTCATGAAGTCTGCTCTTGTTGCCAACATATTGCAAATATTGTACACGAATTGTGTATTACATTGTTGTAGATATGTATCCAATGTCGACTATTTGTGTTTTGGGCAGTGTTTTCAACTTGTCTGTACTTAAATGTTAGTTTGTTTCTTAAAATTTGGATTGTGGCAGTTTGTGGTGTACATGCTAAAAAGAAAACTGATCCTTTTCCCTGTTTGGTGATCCAGATGCATGTCTTAAGCGTAACATGCCATCCTATATCTTAAGAAAAGTTGTCTATGTGCACGAATAATGGGAAAAGGATAACTGATATACCAATCAACACAATATAAGTCAAATTGCTCTCAATTGTCATAGCTATATAAACATTTTCATAGGCTTATTGATTTCAAACTATCCTTTGATCTGTATACTAGTGACTACTGTAATAAATGTAATTATATTTACATTTCTGTTTACGCATTGGAAGGAAGCATGTACCAAAAAATCTAATAGTTTAATGTAATCAATGTAATATTATAATTATGTGCGTGTGTGTGTTGTGTGTGTTTGTGTGTGTGTTCACGTGAATGTGTACGTATGTACGTGTTTCTGTGTGTATTTAGGTATGTGTGTTTGTGTGTGTGTGTGATTGTGTGAGTGATTGTGTATGTGTATGTGTGTGTGCGTGTGTGTGTGCGTATGTGTGTGTGTTTTGTGTTTGTATGTGTGTATGTGTGTGTGTGTATGTATGTGTGAGTGTATGTTTGTATGATTGAAAGTAATTTATAGTTATGTATAGGAACATTAATGTTGTGTAAATATATGTGTATTGCATATTTTAGTTGACACTTTATAGTTCTATAGTCTTTGAAATGCTAGTCAAAAAAGAAGTTAGCAAATACAATGTACAGTTCAACGTTAAAACACCAAACAAAAACATATTTGATTTAGACACAAAGACACAAGTTTAAACTTTTATCGCCTCGTACGCCCGGTCGCATATTTGCCACTGTACATAGTTATAGCTGTGTTTTTACATGTTTATTCCTGTGTATTTACAGAAGCGACGATAAGTAAAATACAGAAGTTGACCACCACAATTTGATTCTCCCAAAAATGTATATTTATTGCCGCATAATTTCTTCTCTCTCTCTCCTCTCTCTCTCTCTCTCCTCCTCTCTCTCTCTCTCTCTCTCTCCTCTCTCTCTCTCTCTCTCTCTCTCTCTCTCTCTCTCTCTCTCTCTCTCTCTCTCTCTCTCTCTCTCTCTATCTCTCTCTCATCTCTCTCTCTCTCTCCTCTCTCTTCTCTCTCATCTCTCTCTCTCGCTCCTCCTCTCTCGCTTTCGCTCCTCGCTCTCGCTCTCGCTCTCGCTCTCGCTCTCGCTCTCGCTCTCTCTCTCTCTCTTTTTTTTTGTTTCTTGATTTTTATTTAAATTGTTTAGTACATGGTAGTAGAGCTAAAGTTCTAGATTTACACTAGAGCTATCTACAGTATAGCTACATATAATATAAAACATAAATTTTTTATTTAATAATCTAGGCCAGGGTGGTCCAACTACTGGCCTACTGGTTTATTTTTTGTGGCTCACAGTCATAATAATATATTCATTTACCCTATATAAAACATTAAAGTATCTGCGATTCCAATGTTATGTATGTGAAATAATGCTATGTTACAAGAATGACAACTTTCCCATGGGGATTCTGTCCTTTTTTATGTTAGAAAATTTGGCAGCACTGCCCCCACGGCCAGCTCCACTCAGCGGGATTGGGACGCATAAGTTTGTCTATGGTTCTGGATAGGTTCTCTTGATAAACAGGGTAACGCCATTCATGGGCCCTATGTTACATGCTACTGGGCGCCATCTTGCTGCCAGGGCCTCTCCGTTCACTCTAGACCCGCGGAAGTTCATCATCTCAAGGGATGACCCCGCAGTATATCATGATATACATGTATAAATGATATACTGTTATCTTCGGAAATGTTTGCTCTATAAGATTATCACATACAACACAGTAAAAGACATTAAATAAATGTCATTATGAGACTGAAAAAATATGCATGAACTTAAAATTCACTTCAACTCGTCGTCAATAGTACACAGATAAGAGTAGGCACTGACGAAGATCAGTATATTTTTTTTTCTTTCCTTAGATTAATCATCTAATGGCACATAATTATGGATGTGCAGTTAGTGTTTGTGGGAGGAGATTAATGAAGTGTAGTGCAAGTTCAGCAAGGGTGTGTGTGGGCACAGAACACTGTTGTCTTTGGCGGGTGACGTGGCCACAGTCACGAAGGTAGTGAGCAAGGGTGTGCCCATCCTCAGTAGCGCACAGTCTACAGCGACGCCCCTCCTCCGGCGTGTTGATGCCGATTTCCCATCCATAAGGGTACCCAAGTTTGATCCTGGATCTCACCACCTCGCACAGCCGGCTTAGAGGGCGTGGTGGTAAGAGCAGGCACCCAGCGGCCACATACGTGTACCACCGGGCACTCGTGCTGCCACGGCAAGCTTCCTGGTCGTGCACCCTCCGTCTCTGTCCCTCCGCCCAGCGCCTCACTGTGCCCCGCAGCTGTTGGAGGGTCCTGGGAATAACGACAGTCACTGCTTCATTCATGGTCGCCTGCTTGGCCAAGGCGTCTGCTTCCTCATTGCCTGATATGCCAACATGGGAAGCAACCCAGGTGATAGTTACGCTCGTACCCATGTTGTGGATGGCCTTGACTGCCGCACGAATGGCGCGTGTCAGGTGGGTATTCTCAGTGTCCTGCTTGTTGATGCAAGCTATGGCAGTCATGAAGTCCGTGACGATGAGGGTGTTGAGGCTGTGGGCGTGATCCAGAGCCATATATATGCCTGTCAGTTCAGTTTGCGTGGAGGATGAGAAATCCGAGGTTCGCGCAGAGGCTGTGAGTATGCGGGTGGCAGTGGCGGCAGGATCCTCGCCACCCATTTTGCACACAAAGGCTGCGCCTGACCGTCCTTCGGCAGGATCTGTTGATCCGTCGGTGTAGTATACTGCTGCGTGTGGCTCCCTAAGGCCTTGTACGTTTTGCAAACCTTCCTGCCTCAGTTCCACGGGTAGGCAGTCACGTTTCTTTCGCCGCGGTGGCCTGACAACTGTTGTGATGAGTGAGGCCTCCCATGGGGCCGTGGCGTTACGCTCCAGAGGAATGATGGCGGTATTTATGGCCTCCCAGGCGACACCAAAGTGCTGTAGTGTCTCTACCGCCGTCTTAAGCCACCTGCCTTGACCGCGGTGACCTTCATGATGGTTGTGAAGCTGAGTGTGGACGTCATCTGGATGGTCGGCTCTGATGTACGATTTTATGAGGAAGTTGGCCGTCATAACTTTCAATCTTGCTGTCAATGATGGTACTTGGGTCTCCGCCCTCATGTTTTCAATCTTGGTCCATTTCGGTGCTCCCAAGACGGTCCTCAGCGCCTCATTCTGTATTGTTTCAAGGGATTTCGCATCTGTAGTGGTGATGTTTAGGAGAACAGGACTGGCATAATCAACAAGTGAACGCACCAAGGATTTGTACGCGCTCAGGATTACGGTGCCTGAAGCTCCCATTCCCTTCCATGACAGCGCCCTCAATATCCTATTTCTTGCCCTGCATTTGTCCTTCAGATGTCGGATCTCGGCCTTGCAGCCGTTGTTGCGGGCAACAATGACGCCAAGATAGCGTTGCGTCGCCACCCCCTCCACGTTTTGACCTTGAAGTCGTAGTGTGTTCAGGGGGGTGTTCCTTGTCTTGGCCATAGCTTTGGTCTTGGTCTGAGATATGGTGAAGCCAATTTCCTCACATTTTTCCGTTAGAAGGTTTAGTGACTCTTGCATGGTAGCAGAGCTGGGCAGTATTTAAATACAAATGTATTTAAATACGTATTTAAATACATTTGTGTATTTAGAAATGTATTTATAAATACATTGGTTGTCATGTATTTAAATACAGTATTTAAATACTTTTATGAGTATTTAAATACATTGTATTTAAATACTCATAATATAAAAATGTAAATACATTTTTATCCGTTAATTTGGCCATAAACCCGCCCAACTATCTGACAACCCTGATGTTACAGTGAACCAGGGTTTCCACTGGCAAGGAAATTTCCATATTTTTTGGAAATTTAGGCCTAATAAGGAAACTTCTAAGGAAATCCTAAATCTAAGGAGATGCATTTGTTTCGGACATGTTAAAATTTGTGTGCATTTAAAATGTATTTACAAATGTATTTAGATACAATTGATGTATATAGTATTTATTATTTAAATACATTCGTAAAAAGTATTTAGTATTTAGTATTTAAATAAATTTTTCCCATGTATTTAGTATTTAGTATTTAAATACATTCAATGTATTTAGTGCCCAGCTCTGCATGGTAGTGGTGGAGTCTCTGCCCGTCGTCTGCAGGACAACGTCATCAGCATAGCCGATGTGCTGTGTCCCCTCCGGGTAAGGGAGTCTGGCAAGCACGTTCATCAGGATGTTAAACAGTGTAGGACTGATGACTCCTCCCTGTGGCATTCCATTTTCTAGCCTCATGTAAGCAGAAGCTTTCCCCTGGAATATAACACGGGCCTTTCTGTCCGAGAGGTATTGCTGCACTCACAAGAGGAGCTTGCCTTTCACTCCCAACTTGGTGAGCTCAGCGAGGATTGGCAGTGGTTGTGCCCTGTCAAATGCTTTTTCTATATCAAGAAACACAGCTGTCTTGGCCTTGTCATTTGCATAGTAGTTGGCGAGGCAGTTGGCAGTGCTCTTATGCTTGACAAAGCCATTCACAACTGTATCCAAGTGCCCGATCTTGCAGGTGAGCCGGCTGAGTAATATGCGTTCCAGCATCTTACATAAGGTTGAAGTGAGGCTGATGGGGCGGAACTGGTTGTCTGCGCCTGGTTTTGGACGGAATGATAGTAGCTGTTGTCCATTCCTTAGGTAGCGTCCCCTGGGTGAAGGACATGTTAAAGAGCTGCAGTAGAGGGTCACCTGCGACATTGCAGACAGCGTTCAGCATGGAGTAGGTTATGCCGTCCTCACCAGGCGCTGTCACCACTCGTTTTCTGCGCCCTGAGCATCTCCTCCCTCGTGATGGGCTCATCAGTGTTATCCGATAGGTGTGTGGCCGCAGTGACTGCGGCCAGCCTCGCCGGATCAAGGTTGGTCTTGGCTACTTTGATGTTAGGAGGCAGATTAGTATTCGCTGACCGCTCGTGGTAGTCCCCCATGAGCTCAGACGCCTTCCTCACCGGGTCAGGGTGAGCGGGAGGTTTCGAGTGTTTGCCTCAAATGTGGTTGACGTGCCTCCACACCTGGGTCATGTTGGTGGCGTGAGTCAACCTTCCCGTAAACTGCAGCCATTTCTCCTCACGAATAAGGGCAATTTGGTCTCTGGCATAAGAGGCCCAATCCTGGAGGTGACGTCTGCTCTCGTCAGTCCTGGTGTGGTGGTGATTCTTGGTGAGCTGACGAGACACTTTGTTAAGGAACTTAATTTTGCTGTCATAGTACCAGAGATGTTTCTTATTAAGGTTAACCTTATTCTTCCCTTGGCGGGGTGTGGAGGCACCAGCTGCATCATGAATGGCGCGAGTGAGGTCATCAGCAAAGTCTTGCACAGAGGCGGGAACAAGACACGAAGCATACCATGCAGGTGTTTAAATGTTCCGTGAATAACTTCCAATCAGCCTTCCTCGTTATCCATTTGTTCCTCGGAATTGCTGGTACGTCACCACACCTGGGCAGGTTAATTGTTGAACCTGTGCCCAGTGGTCACTCAGAAGTTCAGGAACACTGGTGAGATAGTCACTGTCATTGACTGTCAGGGTAAGGTCAAGTCTCCCTCCCGCTATGTAAGTGGGTTGTGATGCGCCGTGGAGTTTCAGCTCTTCAAAGTCCTCCAGCATGTGGATGATGTGGTGCCCACGAGGATTACTGCCGCCGCCACTCCAAGGCTCTAAGAGTGGATGATGGGCATTATAGTCTCCACTCAGCACCAGTAGCCGTCTTTGGTTGGTCTCCAGTGTAAGCAGCAGGTCGAGTTGTGATCTCTGCCTGCAGTACACATTACACACGTCCACCTTAATGGACCTGTCAATATGTAGCGTGACGCACAACGAGTCCACTTGTTCCCCGAGGTGTGGAGGGGCAAGCGTCAGGGTGGCTGGTAGGTCCTTCCTGACAATAGTCAGGCAGATAGGTGTATCCATCATAAGAATTGTGGGTTTAGACGTACAAGCATGAAATTTGGCACAGTCATAGATAATAATCTAATGAATGATTCCAGATATGGACCCACCGCGAAAACGTCCTATGGTAGCCGTGGCGGCCATTTTACAAAATTACCGTTTTGACCGCGATTATTTTTAACCGGACGACACAAATGCTTCTTTATGTTCTAATGAAATGACTAGATACACATTTATGCCATAATTGTATGGAAAGAGGGGAAGTAGTGCTGTGATCGCCTGCAGATTATCTTGTCCTGACTTCTTACTGGCATGGTAGGCTGCCCATGATAAGTTACTGTCACTTTGTGGAAGTTCTTGATACCTCTGTTTCACAGTATCCATCCATCTGTAAATTAAGCAAAATACATTAGAATTGTCAGAAAACAATCAAACATTTATTTACTCATGGTATAACAATAATGTTATTGCATCACGTTCTTATGGCATGGTATTATGTTAGAATGTTACAAGTACTCACCCATACTCTTGGTGCAATGCCTGGGTGATCTCCTGCCCATCACTCTTCAATGGACCATCAGCCTTTGGGAGTGGAGGATCCTTCCGAGGTAACACCAGCGGACGAACACAGGTGTAGGACTCTGGGAGCTCTGACAGTGTAGTGGTAGTAGATGGCTGTTCAAGGACGCTGTGTTCCCTGCGGTCCGTCCCATTATTTTGCAGACTGGGGTGCTGGAAAAGTGATATCCCAGTACCGTGAAAGGAATCTGTCGACGTTGTGGAGCTCGGATTGTGGTCGATATTATCAACCGCTGCCGTTGTGAATAAGCCCTCGCGTAGATTGGGTGGACACACTACCTCATCTCGGTGATACTGCTCACACACTCTGTTTCCCATGGATGTGGAGATTGCCATCACTCGGTCATAGGAGATGGACAGTCCGAGATCAAACAGCATCTCAATGAGGTCACGTTTCCGAGTCCTTGCATGGACTGTGAGTCCCACGTAGATGGGCAATGGGGTTTCTCTGTCTTTGTTGTGACGCACATTAGTACTACCCACTCTGCGACGGATGGAGCTATTGTACTGCAACAACTGAGTTGTGCTGAGGGTTGCTTGGGTTACACCATCACCTGATTGAGACTTGATGTTGGGGCCGTCGAGGATCATGGCCACCAATGTCAACAGTGACTGAGGTACTGATTTTACTTGGCAGTCCTCATCAAATGAACCTGTGAATGTAGCTGCAGTTTGGAACATTTCTCTACGTACTATCTTCGCTGCCCTTGCAAGACATATGGCTTCGTCATCGTAGTCTTCTTTGCAGACTTTACGGAGGGCAGGTCCTACATATTTATCAAATGCAAGTAGTATATCACGCCCTTCCTTATGAACCGTAAGGTATGGGATTTGGGCCAGGATACGATTTTTTAACTCTGTGCTATGTTGTCTGACATGCTGCTCCACTCCAAGTTGTTCTAGACGATTAGAATAAAGTTTGACGAGATCTGCAAGTTTAAAGACAGGGGCATGCTCTTCATCTATTCTTGTTTCATCGATAAATGACAGCAACTCGGCTAGTGCAATCCCATGGTTGACTTTATCAGTTGTGTCCATCTTCTGTTTATCTTGTAATGATTTCGATTTGTTGTAAAGTGAAACAAGACACCTTGGATGATATTTTGCATCTTGTGCGACCATGTCCCCAGCACTCAATTTTGCAAGTCTCTCGTCCTGCAGGTCTAATGCACATCTTCGTACGCGGGAGTCTAGACGAAAAGTTGATGCCTCACGGAGTGGTTCGGAAGTTGACATATCTTCGCATAAAAAACAGACATCCGATGCTGCCACTTCATGATGAGCGACTTGACGAGTGTATTTCTTGGATGTAGTAGCATCAGGGTTGCAACCCTGTGTGCATTTCCTTTTTTCTGCTCGTTGTAGTTTTATATTATTGAATTTTGTATGGCAGGATTTGTGCCACTTGGCATTGTTCTCCAGAAACGTAGCTTCAATGCCATTCCCGTCATCAAGGCGTCCTAATTCTAGTGGCATCGGTAATTCGTGAAGTTCATTGAAACGTCTGATGTTGAAGGCAATGGTAGAATAACCAACTCCAACATCGTGCCGTTTTGATTCTGCTGGGCATTGCAAACTTTCCCGTGTGATTTTTTGGCACAAAACGCACTTGTTCCAATCTGTCTGTACCTGCGCCTTTGATTGTCCAGGTTGCAGTGGATCCACTAGCTGATAACTCTTAGACATTTCGCTGTTCGAAACACCAACTGAAAAAAAAAGATATGATAAGATATGAGGACAAATAGGATACGATAACAAGTTGCAATGAATAAATAAAAACTTTATTATCACTCACTACATGGACACTAATAAATGTATTTCTAAAGGTTCATGTGCAAAACTCTTTGGTGTAAACAGATCATATTTTAAATGGTTTTATATAAATCCTTGTCCCTCAAAACATAGGTCTAGACACCTTATTTGCTCAGTTATCTGCAATATTGGCCGAGATATAGGCGAATATAGAGTTTTTGGTAATGGCGGCACTAATTTGCATAAAAATGATACGTGGGACATTATTTCAACTATTTAACATAGCAAATCATTTTCTACACATTGTTTCCTATCTATAGACACCAATGAGAAGTATATTTCGGGGGGGGTGCACGAGACCCCTATCTAGCCACTAGACTAAAAGCGGCCATTTTGTAAAATAGCCGCCACGGCTACCATAGGACGTTTTCGCGGTGGGTCCATATCTGGAATTATTCATTAGACTATTATCTATGCCTGTGCCAAATTTCATGCTTGTACGTATAAACCCACAATTGTTACACCTATCTGCCTGACTACAAGGGTGATAAGTCCTCGTGATCCTCCCTGGTGGAGGGGTTGAACGAAAACTTGATAGTTTCCAAATCTCATGTTAGTCGCGTCACAGACCAGCGTTTCCTGGAGGAGGACGACAGCCGTGTCATTGGCTTGGATGAACTGCAGTAAGGTGGCTGCCTTGCTGATCAGCCCGTGTATATTCCATTGCAGAATCGTCAGTGGTTTGTCTGTGGTTAACCTTGATGGCGTACCTGTCTGTGCTTGAAATTGGCTTGGAGGATGAGTGGTGTCGAGCGCAGGCATAGGGAGGCGGAGGCCGTTAGGTAAACGTGGGTCTTCGTCATGAACAGGGTCACCGAGGTGGTGTGGGTCACCGTTGCGGGATGGGTCACATTCCCGGGTTAATCTGCGGCCAGCAGGCCTTCCCAGGGGGGGGGGGGGGTGGGGGGCGGGAAAGGGGAGCAACTATGTTCATCGAGAGACTGACGTCGTCCCGTCTGTGTGGCGGCTGTTCGCCCCTCGGCGCCTGAGACGAAGGGTCCTGGGGCAGATGAATGGAGGTTGGTATGAGGGGGGGAGGGGTCAGGCCGGCAGTGTGCTGACTTGGCGCATCACTGTATCCCAACATCTGAGCTGTGACCTTCCCCTCTTGCCTCGTGAATGTGTCTGTGTCCATCAGGGCACCACAAGGCTCCGTATGTCGCTGCGGCCTTGTCCCTAGGGCGCTGTGTAGCATCAGTGACATCTCCGTCATTATAGTCTTCATGGTCACTATCTCTCCCTTCATCTCTCGTAAGCTCCCCCTTCACTCCCATAAGCTCTCCCTTCACGCTCATCATTTCTCCTTTCACGTTCGTCAACTCTCCTTGTAGTGATGCAAGCTGGGCGCGCATGTCTCCGCTCTCTTGCTGGATGAGGTCCTGCGTCGTCTGAAGCATCTGCACCTCGTTCTTCAATGTCATAACAGCCTTCTCGAGACTGCTGGGCCCATACTTATAGAGATTTAGGATTCGTCCTAACCCTGCGTCCTAAGGTTCGAGGAAAGTCTAAGGCCCGGTTCACACTTCACGTATTTGCTACGTGCGTCTTGTTATCGTGACAGCACCGTGACGTCACGATGACGTTACCTCATCTCACTGGTCACTCCCGCTCGCTATTATAAGAAAAAATTGCAGTATAAAACCGCCTTCCTTTCATTACTTCCTCCCTTTTGTACCCCATGACACACCTATTACTCCTTTCACTATATCCCCCTTCACTCCCTGCTCTACCTATATAGCGCTACAATCCCCTAACAACAGGCTATTGCAAAGGTTACAAGTGGAATCTGTATAGCGGGGTCCACAGGTGTTGCCACATATCGCAGTCGTGGCGGTATTTTTCAAGTCACTAATAATTACTACCTATTACACGGCCTGTAGAGAGTGTTGGTGGCGTAGCGTGATGCTGTAGGAAGGATGGTATATAGTAGCTACTAGAGGGGCACGTGAGAGGGTTATGTTACCCTTAGTCACCCCTAAAAACATTTTCTGTGGAGTGATATGATTGTGGTCCCGTAAATTAAGCGAGCATGTTGATGAGGCGGAGAACAGGTGGAGCGAGGTTCTCTTTTTGGGTGGACAGCTTGGTGGCTGGGTGTGGAAGCTCCGTGGGTGGCCACGTGTTGTGCTGAGAGAGTGGTACAAGGGAAGTAATTGTGTGTTGGGTGTGTGCTTGAGTTGGTGATTGACTTGGTGTGTGATTGACTTGGTGTGTGATTGACTTGGTGTATGATTGACTTGGTGATTGACTTGTTGTATGATTGACTGATGGTGTATGTGTGTCGTAGGTGTGTGGCGTGAGCAGCAGCTCAACTGATGGTGTATGGTGTATGTGTGTCGGAGGTGTGTGGCGTGAGCAGCAGCTGGCTGTGTTGACTGGCGTGTAAGCCTGATGGTGTGTGATGGTGTGGGCTTAACTGTGGCGAGTAGCCTGGTAAGTGGTGATTGGTGGATTGATGTTTGAGACATCAAAGGGCTATCATAGATTTATTTCTTTGTTTATCGCCATATATGATTATGAAAATATATAATATGTTAAATAAAGAAGTGAGTCATATTTGCTGGTTTGTAGAGTGAGTGTGGTTGTGAAGTGAGTGTGGAGTGAGATCTAGTTACCAACCAGCCGGCCCGGGATAACTTCTCTAGGAGAGCAAGGTACAATGATAGTTTGCCATTTTACTGTGCTGTTTGATGCAGGGGAAGTGTGGGACGT
>JACEEZ010002940.1:0-32562 GCA_016584305.1 Chionoecetes opilio | reverse complement strand
TGCAATATCTGGATATGACATTAGAAAGCTTCTGGATCAAATGGAAAACGAACACCCACATATACCCCAAAAGGGCCCAGAAATACTCTTGCAATTTTCAACCTCATATCTGTGTGAACTGGAATTTCAGCCCCCACAAATATAAAAACTAAGAAAAGGAATAAATTGCTGGCTGTTGAAGAGGAAATGAGAGTGTGTCTGTCAGCTGTCCCTCCTAACATAGAGCGGCTATGCAACTCCAGGCAGGCACACGTGTCCCACTGATCAAGTATGTCATTGTTGTAACATAGTACTTTATTTACACATTATTTCCTTATGTCCACTCCTGTATATATATATATATATATATATATATATATATATATATATATATATATATATATATATATATATATATATATATAGATAGATAGATAGATAGATAGATAGATAGATAGATAGATAGATAGATAGATAGATAGATAGATAGATAGATAGATAGATAGATAGATAGATAGATAGCTGCTGCGCCGCCGAAGTCCAAGATATAATCTAGTGCGCCGCCGTCCAGTGAAGTTTGAGAACCTCTGCACTAGACTAAAAGCGGCCATTTTGTAAAATGGCCACCACGGCTACCATAGGACGTTTTCGCGGTGGGTCCATATCTGGAATTATTCATTAGACTATTATCTATGACTGTGCCAAATTCCATGCTTGTACGTATAAACCCACAATTGTTACACCTATCTGCCTGACTATTGATAGTCATATGCAGCAAGTGAATGGGCCAGCAGACTGGTTAACTCCTGCCGCAAGGCGGAGGTCGATTTCACGCGCACCACAGGGCACCCCGGAGTGAAGTATCTTGTTGTAGAATGTCTTTGGTTACAGCAAAGACATTCAACAACGAGATACCTCACTCTGGGGTGCCCTGTGGTGCGCGTGAAATCGACCTCCGCCGTGCGACAGGAGTTAACCAGTCTGCTGGCCCATTCACTTGCTGCATATGACTATCAATGAAAATCATATAGACAGGTTTATCAGTATATATGATATAATGTTATCTTCGTAAATGTTGTTCTATAATATTAGCAAATAAAAAAACAGTAAAACATGTTAAAGAAATGCCATCACGAGACTCTGAAGAAATATGCATGAACTTATTTCACTTTGTTTCATGGTAAATGTTGACTCGCAAAGTTTAAAATGGCGAAGAGTTGAAGTGAATATTCTTTGGTCATATGCAGCAAGTGAATGGGCCAGCAGGCTGGTTTAACACCTGCCGCACGGCGGCGCCACCGTCGGCGGATAACAGAAGTTGCATTGGAGGGACCGCGATTGAGGTATCTTGTTGTTGAATGTCTTTGGTTACAGCAAAGACATTCATTCAACAACAAGATACCTCACTCGCGGTCCCTCCAATGCAACTTCTGTTATCCGCCGACGGTGGCGCCGCCGTGCGGCAGGTGTTAAACCAGCCTGCTGGCCCCATTCACTTGCTGCATATGACCAAAGAATATTCACTTCAACTCTTCGCCATTTAAAACGTTGCGTGTCAACATTTACCATGAAACATATCAATAGAAGCGCAATTTTATTAGCTTTCCATTGATATATTTCGTTTTCTGATAAATGAATTACAACCATGCATACATTACCGTTAACAAAATAAATAACATCATCAATCGGGTAATTTTCCCGATTGATGATGTTATTTATTCACTTATATATTTAGTTTTCTGATAAATGAATTAGTACCATGCATAAATTAGCGTTAACTAAATAAATAACATCATCAATCAGGAAAATTACCCGATTGATGATTTTATTTATTTAGTTAACCTTAATTGATTCATGGTAGTAATTCATTTATCAGAAAACGAAATATATCAATGGAAAGCTAATAAAATTGCGCTTCTATTGATATGTTCAGTGGCGTACCCAGAAAATTGAAAAGGGGGGGGCCAATATATATATATATATATATATATATATATATATATATATATATATATATATATATATATATATATATATATATATATATATATATATTTACTATAATTTATTCTTTGCCAAAGGGGGGGCCATGGCCGCATGCCCCCCCCCCCCGGTACGCCACTGGATATGTTTCATAGTAAAAGTTGACTCGCAAAGTTTTTAAATGGCTTCGAGTTGAAGTTGAACGTTCATGCATATTCTTCAGTCTCGTAATGGCATTTCTTTAGCGTGTTTTATTGTTTTTTATTTGATAATATTATAAAACAAACATTTACGAAGATAACATTATATCATATATACTGATAAACCATAGTCTACTCTATATGATTTTCATTGATAGTCATATGCAGCAAGTGCATGGGCTACCGTAAATAACAGTCAAGTCGCCAGTTCAACGTTTCTGTTATTTACAGACGTGTGGTGGCGTTAATAGTTACATTTGTACATCCATGATTTCAGGAAAGTTAGAAGGGGCTATATCTGGAAAGTCTGTGTCATTTTGTGTCTTCTTCTGTTTCATATTAGGGCTATAAATGAACAAATTACAAAAATAAAACCGAGTGGCGACCTTGCTATACCTACTACAGTAAAGTCGCCAGCTAGTATTTTAACCCAACAGTTGAGTCGCCACTCTGGGGAATTCAGGGAAATTAGAGGTAAAGTAAAACAAGTCTCTATATATATTAGCTGTGGAAGATGCTTGGATATAAAAAAATTCTCTGCCAACGTGAAAACAAATTTTATTCAAGTTTGATAGATCTGGCAAGTCTGCGTCCTGCCGCCCGAAAGGTGATGAGCTACTGTCTGTCGTCGCGCCAAGAAATACTTGAGAAGCAAAATGCGCAACAGTTATATTTGCAGATACAAAGCATAAAACAAGGCTGAAACAGGGTAGACTAGGGGGGGCACTCAGTAGAGCGCATACCTCCGCCCGCATATAAAAAAGTAAAAAAAAAAAAAAATATATATATATATATATATATATATATATATATATATATATATATATATATATATATGCACTCAGTATGAGCGCATACCTCCTGCCGAATACTTCATCAATTGGTTGCCATGGCAACAGTTGTCAATAGAGTTCATCCAAAATTAAATCAGTTCCTCCTTATACCAAATAGACTTGGTATACCGAGTTTGGTCCAAATCTATTCGTAACTTTTTGAGAAATCCTGTACACTAACAAACAGATAGACAGACAGACAGGACAGACAGACAGATCGGGGTGAAAAACATAACCCCTCCAACTTCGTTGGCGGAGGTAATTATACAGTCATGATATAAACTACTGTGTATCATCTTCAGTGGCACATAAAAATCAGTAGTGATGCTATAATTCGTAATATTTGGCGCCTGGCGACATGACTGCAGGTGGCGACTTGACTGTTATCTACGGTAGCAGACTGGTTAACTCCTGCCGCACGGCGGTGGTCGATTTCACGCGCACCACAGGGCACCCCGGAGTGAGGTATCTTGTTGTTGAATGTCTTTGGTCAGAGAGCTTCTACGAGAGGTGTCACTCGGGTGATTTAACATGGCACGCCATTTTGAATTCATGGACGGCAGCGATCCTAGCGGCAGAGGGGCCTCTGACAGTCGCTCGTGCAGAACGAGGGGGAATCTCATCTCCTTTTGGTGATAATGGAAGGTGGGAGAGAGGGAAGGAAGGAGATATGAGAGAAGGAAAGGAGGAATAAGGAGTAAGGAAGAAATTGGAGGGATGAAGAGTCGGAAGAGGAACTGACGAGGAAAGAAATAAGGAATCAAAGAAGGGAAGAATTCCTCCACTCACGCGTTACCCATCTTCCCCACCCATTCACTCACCATACCCCACACGCGTTACCCATCTTCCCCCACCCACTCACTCACCCATTACCATCACCCCACACCCATTCACTCACCCATTACCCATCACCCCACACCCATTCACTCATCCATCACCCCCACCCATTCACTCACCCATTACCATCACCCCGGACCCATTCCACTCACCCATTACCCATCACCCCGGACCCATTCACTCACCCATTACCCATCACCCCACACCCATTCACTCACCCATCACCCCACACCCATTCACTCACCCATTACCATCACCCACACCCATCACTCACCCATTACCCATCACCCCACACCCATTCACTCACCCATCACCCCCACCCATCACTCACCCATTACCCATCACCCCGGACCCATTCACTCAACCATTACCCATCACACTACACCATTCACTCACCCATTACCCATCACCCTACACCCATTCACTCACCATTACCCATCACCCCACACCCATTCACTCACCCATCACCCCCACCATTCACTCACACATTACCCATCACCCCGGACCCATTCACTCAACCATTACCCATCACCCCACACCCATTCACTCACCCATCACCCCCACCCATTCACTCACCCATTACCCATCACCCCGGACCCATTCACTCAAACCATACCCATCACACTACACCCATTCACTCACCCATTACCCATCACCCTACACCCATTCACTCACCCATTACCATCACCCACACCCATTCACTCACCCATCACCCCCACCCATTTCACTCACACATTACCCATCACCCGGACCCATTCACTCACCCATTACCCATCACCCCACACCATTCACTCACCCATCACCCCCACCCATTCACTCACACATTACCCATCACCCGGACCCATTCACTCAACCATTACCCATCACCCCACACCCATTCACTCACCCATCACCCCCACCCATTCACTCACACATACCCATCACCCCGGACCCATTCACTCAACCATTACCCATCACACCACACCCATTCACTCACCCATTACCCATCACCCCACACCCCCACACACATGGAACATTGCACTTTTGATCTTGTTATTGTGCAAGATGTGTGAAATAAACTAGTGAATAAATTAAATGTCAAAAATTCTATTTTGTGAATTTGAAATCATCAATAAAACATGGTGTGTAGTTAAAGTTTGTGATCAATACAATTTCCTGTACAGAAAGAATATAACTGTATCAAAAGTATGGGTGGGGGTGATGAGTAATGGAAGGGGTGTGATGGGTGGGGGTGATGAGTAATGGGTGGGGGGTGATGGGTGGGGGATGATGGGTGATGGTAATGGGTAAATCTTAACTGGCACAACGATGGTAAGTGAATGAATGGGTGATGGATGAGTTAGGGAGATTATACTTTTTTTTT
This sequence comes from Chionoecetes opilio, assembly GCA_016584305.1. Classification (NCBI taxonomy): domain Eukaryota; kingdom Metazoa; phylum Arthropoda; class Malacostraca; order Decapoda; family Majidae; genus Chionoecetes; species Chionoecetes opilio. The sequence goes on along the minus strand of JACEEZ010002940.1, from coordinate 27,367 downwards.
TTTTTTTTTTTTTTTTTTTTTTTTTTTTTTTTTTTTTTACCCATGCGAAATTCCATTCTATCTTAAGGTCTCATGCTTAGAATGATGCCCATGTTTGCCTGATATTATGGTTAACTATGATAGAATACAACTGAACTTTAGAAGAAGCGTAGTACGTATTCCCTTCTCCTGGCATCAAATTCAGTCAGTAATTAAGTAGCAAGAGGTCAGGATTTTTCACGTTGTAAAAAACAACAGAGTATATAATATATAATATTATATATATATATATATATATAGTGAGTGAGAGGAAATCGGTGACTGTGTTCTTTAATGCTGATTGCCACACATGTAGCCATTCCTCTGTTGGTTTTGCCTTTTATATTACGTATGTTCTCTTGTTTTTATCCTAACCTAATTCTGGATGGGTGTGGGGTGATGGGTAATGGGTGAGTGAATGGGTGTGGTGTGATGGGTAATGGTTGAGTGAATGGGTCAGGGGTGATGGGTAATGGGTGAGTGAATGGGTGTGGGGTGATGGGTAATGGGGGACTGAGTGGGTGGGGGAAGATGGGTAACGCGTGTGGGGTAATGGGTGAGTGAATGGTGTGGGGAAGATGGGTAACGCGTGAGTGGAGGAATTCTTCCCTTCTTTGATTCCTTATTTCTTTCCTCGTCAGTTCCTCTTCCGACTCTTCATCCCTCCAATTCTTCCTACTCCTTATTCCTCCTTTCTTTCTCTCAATCTCCTTCCTTCCCTCTCTCCCACCTTCCATTATCACCCCATCATCACCAAAAGGAGATGAGATTCCCCCTCGTTCTGCACGAGCGACTGTCAGAGCAGTGGCGTACCGAGGGGGGGGGGCATGCGGCCATGGCCCCCCCCTTTGCAAAAAATAAATAATAAAATATATTTATTTAAATAAATAAATATATATATGTCACAGACCATTATATCTACAGTGGTCTATGATATATATATATATATATATAATATATATATAATATATATTATATTTATTTTTTGGCCCCCCCTTTCAATTTTCTGGGTATGCCACTGGTCAGAGGTCCCCTCTGCCGCTAGGATCGCTGCCGTCCATGAATTCAAAATGGCACGGTCGGAGTGACACCTTTCGGTAGAAGCTCTCTGTTTTGGGTTTACAGTTTAGGACCCCGGGGGCCGCTTGTCAAGATCGAGATCCACAACAACAACAATTTTTGGCGCGGTCTTCCTTCCTCCCCGGCTGGCAGTGCCACGGTGCCATCGCCTGTGTCTTCCTGGGAACGACAGGTCAACCACCACGCCTGTGATAGCATCAAGGACATCACCAGGGCTCATAGTGTTCCCCAAGGGATCCTCGCAGCCCTAAACAACAACACCACCACTGTCACTGCTTAAACTGTAGGACACGGTAATAAAATACTTCCCTGGATGTATTGTTGTTGTTGTTGAAGGGCAGTGATGTCGAAGTCGACGATATTCGCCCTGGTGTACAGCGGGGAATTTAAACCACAGTCGTGACAGTGATTGTCTTCCTCAGGAAGGCACAGGTGAGGCGGATGACGGTGGGGCTTTCGTGATGGGTGGACGGCAGCGGCGGCCAGCGGGTTGATGTAGTGTATATGCATGCACCCATAACTTGTTAAGGCCCTCGGTGAGGGTGTCTTGTGGTGTGTCACCTATTTTTTCTGGACTATTACTCCGTGGGGTGCGTGGTTTGTCTGGGCAGGCAGGGGAGACGAGGTTAAAATAAAGAGGGGAGCAAAACGCAATGCCGACGTGGCCTCGGTGCTCATCTCCGGGGCATTAGCCCTTAAGCCCTGCCCCACACTAGCGGGGCGGGCACAAACGAGCAGTTTGCCTGTTGACGGGCTCACCGCTTGTGCCCGCGGGGCCAACGAGTAAAATGCCCGTGATGGCAGCTGAGCGATTTCACCAGGCACTGCCCGCCGCGCCTGGGCAGTGCATCCTGCCAGACATACTAGGTTACATGTAGAGCTTAGGAGCCATGGTTATCAGTTTGTCAGGAATTACTCTACGTCTATTAGCAGAGAAAACAAATGTTCCTTAATATTTCATTACGTATCATGAAGTAAGTCCCATTACAAACTTAAACTGATGAGCGTTACGAGTTTGGTTTTAGTACTGGTAGTCTTGTACCCAGCATTGGAACCTCACGTGATACTATACGTAGTGTCAAAAAAAAATGATCGCATCGCCACGTCCACCTTTGCCCCCTTCTGCATCATTCTAGTATTAGTGCGTTTTCGCGACCGTTTTAGCCCGGTCTGGACTGGCTCAGTCCCGGGCGGGACACTGTTTTCGCGAGGCGAGCTGAGTGGAACGGGCTAGACTGGGCCAGCCCAGTGAGCAAGACCACCTTGGACTAGTGTGAGGAGAACTGGCGCATGCGCACTACAGTCAGCGGGGAAAAACGACCAGGAGCTTCTCGTGCCACTGATAAGACATGAAACACCCTGATGGCGACCATAAGACTGAAGTAATTTCACGAAAAATTACAATATTCGCAATTTGCTGAAAAAAATATCTTGGGAAAATTAATGTACCGTCAACAACCACTATAGTGGCCACTGCCACTAATGTCACCAGGGGGCCATATATTACGAATTTTAGCATCACTACAGGGCTTGTATGTCACTGAAGACATGTACTAGCTATAGTGTTATGAGATAATGTAAACAACGTACCGTGCACGTGATATGATCTGTAGTGATGCTAAAACTCGTATATATGCCCCCTGGGACATTAGTGCAGTGGGGACTATAGATAGTGTTATAACGGTAAATAAAATTAAAATTTTATCATTAAAATTTTTCATAGTCATCCCTGCAACTTTTTTTCCCATTGAGAAGTCAAGTAATAAAATGTGCGCTTTTAAAAAAAAATTTGCATTTCTGCCCGGAGGACCCCCCACTCGATCCCCCCGCCAATAGGAATGACGAATGGGACGGGGCCAGTCTCGATGTATTTTCGCGAGCATCAGTCCCGCCAGGACCGGTATAGACTGACTGGACCAGGGTAGTGAACGTTGCGAAAACGCGCTGTAGTGACGATACACGGTGGTTGTATAAAACATAACATGGGTAGTAAGGAGGGTTGTATTTTATTTCGTATCCTAAAGGGATCTTCACTTTGGTATAAAGCAGGGGTCCCGGGAACCTTTTCAGTGCCAGGGCCAGAGAAAGCTTCTAGGAGTAGCCTGCGGGCGGGTCCCAAAGAGAACCCAAAAGTGACAGTGTACAAAATTTTATAAAAAACAGGCAAACCAGTGACTAGTTTACAAAAAATTTTATTGAAAAAAAATGCAAATCAGTGACTGCAAAAAAAACGTTTTATCAGAACATGCAATGAGGGGGAGGGTGGTGGTGTTTCCCAGGGGAGAAGTGATTCAATGTCTGGACGATGGATGAGGTAGACAAGAGCAAAATGTCTTTGAGGGCGGTCATTTAGCTGGGACGAATGCCGACTTGTATATTCATTTTAAAAAGAGTTTTCACAACAGTAAGTGCTCCCAAAAAATGGCAACGATCGTTTTACTGCCAATGAATATGGAAATTTGTTAGAAGGGGGAGGAGAGGTCAGGGAGGAAGGACAGCGGAAAAGCTTTACGGTCTTTGCCTTTCAGTTCTCATTACATGAAGCTCCACCAACCCCTCTGCAGGGGGGCCGGGGCTTGTCCACAGGAAGCACAGGGGGAGGTGAACAGCTGAACCCGGAGCCAGTGGCCCGACACCTGTGAAACGGGAGGCAAATTCCCTCCGCAAAGGGGTGACAAGCCAAACAAGTGTTGGGTCCAGTCATCAGGGCCAAGCGCAATACGAGGAAAAGCAAAAAACGACCAGCGGCCAGTTGGGCCTCCCAAAGCCAGCTTTACCTCAAAGGCGGTGATGTGCGAATACATGTCTGTGATAAAATGTTTTTGCCTTGCAGCTTCCTTTGAGGGATTTAGGTGTGTAGGGATAGCTGTGAGCAGGGCCAGGCGGGCAAACCCATTCGGGGGGGAAAAGTGATCAGCAAGGGGGGTTTCTTTTGACGGGGGAAGGTGGCGATCTCCTGCTGCAGGTCACAACGCGGGACAGCATGGCTCCACGACCCCCCAGGGACCCTCACAAAAGAAAAAGCAGGTCACCTATGTGCGGGGGATTGGCCCGTTAGTGCCTGGAACTGGGGGGGGTTAAAGGGTGGGGAGAGGAGGAGGACAACCTTCACGACTACAGACATGACTCAGTAAGGTGGCGATTGGAGCACGGGGGGACTCTTGGGAGTTTTGCAGTGCACTTGGGGATGGGCTGGGTGTGTCCGGCGGCCTCACGGGGGAGACTGCGAGGGATGTCAATTTCCGCGGATTTTTCGATTTTTATTGCCAGCGGGGTTATTTCTGGAATGTGTAGATTGGGGTTTTAAAAAAAATTGGGGGGGGGGTGTAATAGTTCCTAGCCCCACCCGAACCTGCCCCTGGCCATGACCCAGCACAGACTAAAAAACATTTTTGGGCCTAGCGGGAAGTTAATTATAGGTTTCCGATATCCCTGACCCATGCTAAAAGTTTGTAGGAAGCGTATGTTGGGGGTGGAATAAGAGCCCACACCCAGTATGTTGGGGGGGTTTTAAGCAGCCAAGCCGGGTGAGATAGCCTGGTGACCCAGGGGTTTTGGTATGATGGCACACTGCCCTCATTTTGTAAATTTTGGGGTCCGGGCCGGGGGATTTCAATGCAGGGAGCCACAGAGGAGCAAGCCAGATTGGCCAGAGGGTATATACTCAATATAGCATGGCCAGAGAATATAATATCACAAATTTGGACACAAAAACAGACAAAATTGAGCCCAGAAATTTTTATGATATAACAAGGACCTTCGAAGCCCCTTCAGGATGAAAAAAAAAAAAAAAACCCCAAACCCCCCCAGCTGGGAGGCCCCCAGTACGGCGGTAAAGCCTCGCTGCCTCGGTGAGTGGTCGCCTATTATTTTTTTCAAGGGGGGTTTTTTTTTCGTTTTGAATCCCTGTAGCAGTGAGGCGGCACCTTCTTCTTTCAGTCATTGCTGGGGCACCATGGTTTGTCACGCAACGAGAGGGGGGACAGGTCAAGGGAGTGTTGCTTCACACACTGAAAAACGGCGCGAAGATGTCTTCCCCAGTGGTGGTGCCGTGCAATGGAACAAGTGGAAAAAAATCCTCATAAACCTGAAGGGCAGCAGTGACCCACGAATGAAAAATCGCCCGCGGGCTGTTTCTTCATGTTTTGCTCATCAAGAGCGAGAGAGAAGGCATCAAAATTTGACAACGGGTTTTTAAGCGAATCGTTCACGTGTTGACTCTCAAAGGCGACAAACAGTGCGGAGGAAAGGCTCACACTTTTAAAGGCAGAACGCTTTTCGGACAGAGGGGGAAATTTTCACAACCTGATGCACTCCTTGATAAAGTCCCCCTCTGTGAATGGTTCATCCCGGGAGCAAAGGGGGGGGAAACCCATAGTGGCGGGTCACTTGTCAGCCCCAGAGTCTGCTTTGGAAAAAGGGGAAGGCTTTTCGCAGGTTGCCTGACGTTGACAAGGCCTCTTCCTCTCGGGAGCAGGGGCACGATGCAAAGGGTGCTTGGTGCGTGTCTCCAGTGGGGGCATATTAACTTTGAGGACAGCCAGTCTTCAAGCAAATGAGGCATGGGCCTGTCAAAGCATTCAGTGAAAAAAGTCTTCCCCACTCAGGGGGGGAAGGCCCGAAACCCCGGCCACTTTCCTTTTTCTTAAAAATTGCAGACATGTGATTGGGGTAAAAATAAAGAAAAAAAAGAATAAGCACAAAATGTGAAAAAAATGATCCCCCTGTTAGACACGGAATACGGGGAAGACTTTTACATATAAAAAACAATGCATTTCAAAAATTAAATTACGATGCGACGTCCACAAGTATTTTTTTGCAAACCAGTGTTTCGCCCCGTGTTTGGGGTGGCGTGCCTGTGTTGCAGGGCGTGTTTTAGTTGCGCGATTGTTGAGTGTGCGCGCATGTGTTTGAGTGTGGCGCATGTGTTTGAGTTCGGCAGTGTTTGAGTGTGCGGCAGTGTTTGAGTGTGGCCATTGTTTTTAGTGGGCCGGCATTGTTGATTTTGGGCGGGCGGGGGGCAGGGGTCCGCTTTTGAGCGGATGTGGGTTTGGGGTTGGGCGGTGAAGGGGGTGTGAAAAGGGGAGGGAAATTGCGCGAAAAGTTTTATTTCCCATTTTGATAAAAGTTTTTTTCGGGAAAAAAAAGGGTTTTATGTCCTTTTAGTCGAATTGGAGTGGCCCCTGGTTTTTGTTGGGGGGGGGAAGTGTATGGGCGCAGTGTTGAGAGGCCAGAGCCACGTGGGGCCGGGCCCCGTGGGCCCTGCAATACTTTGGGTTTCCATTTAAATTTTTTTATTGGGGCTTTTTGGGTTTGGGGAAAGATTAAACATGCCAATTTCCCCCTCCCGCGCATTTTAATGAGGGCCAACTTATCATTTTGTTCTGGATGGGGGCGGATTTTAAAAATCGCAGGGGGGTTTACGGGCCATGAGTTCGAAAATCGGGGCCGGGGTTTTTTCCGGGCCCATGGTTTTAAAAAATTTCCATATGATACTAGTAACCCGGGAAAGGAGGTGCATAAATAGTTTTTTGGGCATTTATACAAAAGATTGTCACCGCAGGTTCACCTTAGACTTATTTATTGGTTCAATGTTTCATATTATTGGGTACAAAAACCTGCTTTTAGAAAATTTTTATGTTATACTGGAAAAAATTGTTGAAACCTTAGATGAAAAGGGGGACCTCAAAAATGAGCTTCGCTTTTTGCTGTCCCCCATTCTGGATCTGCTTTCTATAGGGTTTACTTGGCAAGGAGGTTTTTTTGAAAATTACTTGGGGGCCTCACATGTTTGTGAAGTCAGCAAATTTCCATCTTGAAATTTTACGAAAAATTGTAACAAGATTCCCAAAAGTTATATTTTACTTTGCCCTCTTTACACCACTTTTTTTTCTCCCCTTTGCTCTTTTTCTTTTTAGGGACAGAGCAAAGATTATGACACAGTGCCAGCTTCGCGGTTTCCTTCTTGCTTTTCATTGTTGTGTACGCACAGGGGCTTTCCCCAGAGAACGGCTGATGCCGCCTGCCCCGCTGCCGCCTTGATGGGCCAGACACTGCGTGGGCGACAGTTTAATGGCCTGCGGGCTTTGCCCTCTAGTGTGGATGGAGCTTTTAGAGCCTGTGGTAGGTGAGGGACCCGTTACCCCGGGACACGGGCTAGTGTGACACGGGCACCACAGTTACCTTCCCAGGTTCCCCCAGGTACCCATTTATCAACCCAAAAAGGAAGGAAGAACAGCTGGTTAGGCTGGTGGGCCGACTTGCCCGGGCCGGGATTTGAACCAGGGCCCGCAGATTCTTAGCCAGGCACGCTAGCCACTGCACCACGGAGACGACAGGAGAACCGGGGTTGCTTGGGTAATAATGGACAAGGACTGCGCGGTAAATTTTCTGGACTGACTACTTTTATACTAGAGCGTCTGCTACAATTCCCGGGGACAGTCCACCGTTATTCGACACTTTTCAGAAAAAAATTACTATGCGAACCCCCTTTAAACTTCTAGTGGCTCTTTGGTCCTTTGCTTACACCCTGTACCACCCGGAACGTTTCTAGACCTATCATGCAACTCTACTGCTAACCCACTGTGTAGACCAGCTTGAAATGTGTTATGCTCCTACTGCACAAATCACCAAATCGTGCTTCTTAACAGGTACGTTAAAAGCACATAGCCATGGATGTGTTTTTTTTATTCAAGTCAGAGTTAAAAAATCTACTTGTTTTAGCTGTAATTACAAAACTAGGTCTCATACAAAAAGCCATGGCTTCAGTTTTTTTTTTCTGTGATGACCTCAATGTGTACTCTCCCCGGGGGGTCGATAATTGTGTACATAAATATGAACATTCCATAGTTATCGACAGTATTAACTTTAAAAGGCATATTTTTAATAAAGTAAAAGCATATTGAAATGATTTTTCATGTATAGTTAAAATTAGAACTTCTGTGATACCACTTGTAAATATTGACCTTGTACCTGCTCCCGTTTTGTGCATATAGCTGTTCAAAAAACCCTGTCATTACACACTTGTCCGTATCAGACCACATCTGTATACAAACTGTAAATGTTTCATTAGGCTGCAGTACTTTGTGGTTACTTCATTCGAAATATTTTGGACACCCCAATTCTTGCTGTAGTTATTTTTTTGGTTCATTTGTAGGATTTTGTTGTAAAAAAAAAAATGTTAGACTCGTAATGTAGCCCCCTGTCGAAAAATTGGTCGGGATTTCCCTTTTTTAAACTGTCATGCCACGGACATATACGTATCCCCCGGATCCCTCGTTTTCTACTCCCAAAAAGGCTTGTAAACCCTGTGTGTTTTTGATCCTGCTGCAAACACTTACACCTCCTACGAAAATTTTGTCAAAAAATGCCCCTATTGTAGCAGACGCTCTACTTGCTACCATTAAACCGGTTTGGGAGGGTGGGGGGGGGCCCCTTTGGTGGTGTGGGTGTGGGCTGGACGGGGGGCTTTGGAGGACGGGGGCGCCCCCCTTTTGGTGTGTGTGGGTGGGCGGACGGGGGGTGTTTGGGAGGGGGGGGGGGCCACCTTGTGTGTGTGGGTTGGGGGGGGGTTTGGGAGGGGGGGGGCCCCGGGGGGGGGGGTTGGGGGGAAAGGGGGCGGGGGGGGGCGCCCCCTTGGTGTGGGGGGTGGGCGGACAGGGGGTGCTTGGAGGGTGGGGGGGGCCGCCCTTGGTGGTGTGGGTGGGGGCGGGACAGGGGGTGCTTGGAGGGGGGGGGCGCCCCCTTTGGTGTGTGTGGGGTGGGCTGGACGGGGGGTTTTGCTTGGAGGGTGGGGGGGCGCCGCCCTTGGGTGTTGGGTGGGGGCGGGAAAGGGGGGTGCTTGGAGGACGGGGGGTCCCCCCTTGGGGCTTTTGGGGGGGGGGGGGCCCGCCCCCTTGATGTGTGGGGGTTTGGGGGGCGGACGGGGGTGTTTGGGAGGGGGGGGGTGCCGCCCTTGGTGTTGTGTGGGAAGAATAACTGGGATCATCAGGGGCAAGGAGCGGTCACCCAGCCGTGTAGAAGGTTTGGGGGATAGTTTTTGGGTTTTCTCAGCACCAGTAAATTTTTATTGAAGAGTTTTTGGTTGATATTAAAGTTTATTTTTTGATAGATTTTTATGTGCATTTAAATGCGGTTATTGGGCGAGAACTGCCGGGGCTACCCCCCCCTGACCCCTTATGTTTTTATATATATATATTTTTTGCCAGTAACGTACTGTGCTATTGATTCTTCCGCCCTTTAAAAAAACATATTTAGAATGGATAAGTAGTTGTGTAAACGCATACAACCGCAGTGCAAGGCCCCCCCCCTTTGGACGTGGAAGAAGTGTGGGGGGCCACTTTGGGGGCGGTGGTTCTATTCTGGTTGTTGAAGTGTTGTGGTGTTTGTTGCTTGACACCCTTGGGTGTGCTTATACCCGTGAAATGTTCTTGTGACAGTCTTTGGTTCTTTCTAAACCCCTGGTTCTTGCTGTTCTTGTTTCCCCTCAGTAACAAAGTTTTTTCTTAATCTGATCCTGTTCTTGTAGGAGTAAAAAATTTTTAAGTTTCTCATCATTTTCGTGTTTGTCTTGTAAAATTTAAGTTTTTCCTGATGTCTATTATTTCTGCAGTGTAATAGGAAGTGTTCTAAATCTCGTCTAGTCCCCGTGTTACATGTCGTGCCGCTGTGTTTTCCGTGGGGGTGCTGTTTTCCCGTAGTTTAGTTTCAGTGTTTCTTATACATCAAAAATTTTAGTGGATTATCTTATCATGAAGTTCATTTTTTTATGTGTTTTTTAGTTTTTGGGAAAGTCTAAGTGCTCTTTTTCAAAATAGTTTGCTTTCCATTTTTTGGTATCATGTTTTTAATTTTCAGTTATTTCTTGTTGTGTTTTGATAGGGCTTTAAAACTAAATTATTTTTCAAAAAGGTTCGTTCCCATCAGAAAAAAGTATTATTAAAGTTTCGTTTTTTTTTTCTTCCTCCCAAACATAACTTTCCCCAACGGTTTGAAGAAAATTTAAAACCCGGTTAGAAAAAGTTTTTCTAAAAACATGTAAGAATTGCTATTTGCCCCAATTATAAAAAATGCCTATACATGCTACATTCTTATAGATGGTAATAAAGCCTACCTTTCATGGTCCACAGTATCCAACAAAATCAAACCCTCAGATGTCGTAAGAACTATATTATTATACGACTTAAATAAGGCAACACATTTACATATGCAGTACAGGAAGCGTACCGTAGAAAGCGTAGATAACACTAAAGTCGCCAGGACGTTTCTTTATTATTTACATACGTCTGTGGCGTTAATACTTACATTTCTACATCCATGATTTCAGGAAAGTTAGAAGGGGCTATCTAGAGAGTCTGTCTTTTGTGCCTTCATCTGTGTCATATTATGGCTATAAATTAACAAATTACAAAATTAAAACCGAGTGGCGACGTTGTTAACGGGCGACACTAAAGTTGCCATCTAGTGTTTAGTTTAGAGTGTCCTCCCGCCGCCTTCGTCGCCCGGAAAAAAAACAAGAGTAGGGAAATTTGAAAACGATTATACTTGCAGATACAATGCATAAAACAACGCTGAAACAGAGTAGATTGTACGTGTACAGTCATGATATAAACTACTGTGTATCATCTTCAGTGGAGCATAACAATCAGTAGTGATGCTATACAGGGAGGTCCCGAAGATACGAGTAGTTTAGGTTCCACCTGGCATACTCGTAAAGCGAATCTCATATAACGAAACATAACTAATGGTAAATATAGGTTTGGTTCCAGGACCCCAACAATTAAAAAAGAAAAGAAAAAAAAAAGACGTGTTTTTCAAGCTTAAATCAACTATAGCAAACACACAGCGTCTATATTACCCACACTGTACTACTATTCTGTAGAAAAAGCATTCTGAAAGAGAAAATAGCACACAAAATAACATACTGCACATTAATTAAACATAAAACATGCATAACAAGCAAAAAAGACGTTGTACTGTAGGGACGCCGCGTGATACAAGAGAAGGTAGTGTAGGGGTCCCAAGGTTGGGGCCGCACACCTGGCTAATTACCCCTAAGGATCAGGCTGCACCATATGCTTAATTACCCTTCAGGTCACGGCTTGCTAAGGGTGACCTGACTGGGGTCCCAAGGTTGGAGCACACTACCTTGCTTTACCTTAATGTCAGCCGCGCCATATCTTAATTACCTTCAGGTCACGGCTGCTAAGGGTGACCCAACTGGGGTCAACCAAATCCCTTGTCAGCCTGGGAGTGGTAGGGCGCGTATTTTGAACTTGATAATTTTACTCATCCCAGTTTGAATGTCGTATCATTGGATTTTCGATCTCGTATATTGAAAATAGACCCTAATTTACACATCTTGTATCATCGGATTCTCGTATACCGAATGCTCGTATAACGGGACCTCCCTGTTATTCGTAATATATGGCGCCTGGCGACATTAGTGCAGGTGGCGACTATACTGTTATCTACGGTAGTGTAGGAATATGCAATCTCAGTTGCCGTAAAGACTTGAATCACTAATTATTTATTAATATTATATATGGCAAAATAAAAATTTATTCGTAATATCACCAACCCACTAATTTAATAAACCTAATCAATGAACTCAATGGCTACATGTGGTTCTCCAAGGACTCGAACCTAGGACACTCACTGTAATTCGGCGCACCAAGCATTAGGCTATGATTAGGCTATCTAGCTAGGCACAGTTAAAAGTTTAAGTACATACTCACGATATATTATCCATTTTCAAAACTGGATATTAGTCTTAAGCATGTTCTTAAACCCAACTGCAGTATCATAGCTCACCGATTCTAGCACATTCCCCTTTTTTTGGCATTAAATCAATCAATAGCTCAATGGTTGCACGAATGGAAGGAGTAATAAAATAAGGGAACGTGATGCGTATCACGAAGACAAAAATTCATAATTATAAAAGGTAAAAAATTATTACTCTTCACAAATTTAATGAAAAGTGGTGCATATGATACTATTTGAAACAAAACCACATTATGGATTAGTGACCAAATATGGCATGAAACGAAAAAATAACTATTAACCAGTTACAGGGATTTTTAAATAGCGTTTTCGCTCCGGAACAGTAAATATGATAACGTTTTTGTTTCCTTTTTTGTTCCGAGCATAATTTTGTTCGTTTTGGTTTTCGTTTTTGTTCCCTTAAACCGGTTCAAAGCCCTGGTTTTGATACTAAGTTGGTATATGTTGGTATTAAGCTCTTTTAAATAACTGTTGACTGTTTTGGTTCAGTAATCTCTCCCATTTCTAGCCTGTAGCAAGCATCGTTTCAGTAGATCATTTGTGGAGTGGGTCATAATGTATCTTATGTATGAGAGTTTAGGTTTGGCATCTCTGGTCACGGTGGACCCTCCAATTGAGCAGCTTCACACCACTGGGTTACAGGCAGTGGATGCCGACCCTCCCATTGACGAAACCGCACCCTCTCTTGACGAAGTCAGAGAGGCTGTAGCAAAGTTGAGGGGTGAAAAGGCAGCTGGTTTCTGTAATATCAGTGCAAAGCTACTCAAAGCTGGTGGTGAAGCCATGATCCACAGGTTGCATGCTGTCCTGACTGCCGTGTGGCAATCAGGTACCGTTCCTCCTGACTGGAAAATGGGGCTGGTTGTCCTTATCTGGAAAGGGAAAGGGGACCGTCAGGACTGCAATAATTACCACGGCATTACACTGCTCAGCGTGCCAGGCAAGGTGCTTGCCCATCTATTGCTGACACAGATCCGCAGTCATCTACTGAAGCATCAGAGACCTCAACAGTCTGGGGATCACGCCTGGTAAGTCAACAACGGACCGTATCCTAGCGCTTCGTGTCCTGGTGGAACGCCAACGTGAGTTTCGATAGGGGATGCTTGCAGCCTATGTTGATCTCAAGAAGGCGTTTGACTCAGTGCATCGTGAGTCACTCTGGGATCTTCTGCGACTTTGCGGGATTCCTGCAAAGACTATTGGTTTGATGACTGGTCTGTATTCTGGGACTGAGAGTGCTGTGAAGTGTGGGGCAGGTGTATCCAGCTTTTTTCCTGTGAATGCAGGAGTGAGGCAAGGGTGCGTCCTTGCCCCATCACTTTTCAACACTTGTATGGACTCGGTATTGGGCAAAGTTGTAGATCAAAGTGATTGTGGAGCATCCGTCGGCAACACCAAGATCACTGATCTTGTTTTTGCCGATGATGCAGAAATCTTTGCTGAGTCGCTGGAGGTCCTGGTGATGGCTCTTGAGGTGCTGCAAGAGGAGGCAAAACCTTTGGGACTTGAGGTCTCCTGGCTCAAGACCAAGGTGTTTGGAGGCTTACTAGATGAAACAGTACAGTCTGTTCATGCATGCGGTGAGGACCCTGAGATCTTGGAAAGTTTTACATACTTGGTAGCGCAGTCCATAATGACGGCGGGTCACGTCAAGAAGTCTTACGGTGGATTGGCATAGCCCACGGTGTTATGGACTCGCTCAGCGGGGTATTTTTGGGATTGGGCGGGACCTGTGCCGGGGGACCCAAAATCCCCGATCTTCAAGTCGCTTGTGATCCCGGGCTTCCCCTTGGTTGGGGAACTGGACCCCTAAAAGCGCTTGAAGAGGGGAATTTAAAACCTTTTTTAATGATCTTCGCAGAAACATGGGGGATCGCTGGGAATTAAAGTGTCAAACACGATTTCACCCTGAGACTGATCGAGGCCTATTACCTTCATAGTCCCCTCAGCCCCAAACCCTTTGGCTATATGGGGATGTGCAAAGCTTCTATAAGACTTCTTTCTCGTGCTCCGGCCAAACCCCCCCATGCCAGTGGAGGGGCAGTTTTTTGATTCCTGACTTTTTTGAAATCATCCCATCCCTCTTTCCCTTTGGGTTTTTTCGTATAAATATATACTGTTATCTTTGTAAAAGGTTTTTTTTATAATATTTTCAAATAAAAAAAAAAGTAAAATAACTAAAAAAATGTCATTTTGAGAGATGAAGGAAAAATGCATGAACTCAATATTTACTTTTAAACTCTTCGCCATTTAATATTTTGGAGATTTTTTCATGAAACATAGCATAAAGCGGATTTTATTAACTTTCCATTGATATTTCGTTGGCTGAGTATGAATTAGCCATGATAAATAGGTTATATAAACTATACATCATCAATCGGGTATTTTCCCATGTGATGAGGTTTATTTTTATTAAGCTAATTTATGAATAGTCTTATTATGAACTAAATAACAATGTGAAAGCAAATTCTGCTGCTTGATTGGTTCGTAAAAAGTTTTAGCAGATAGGTAGGTTGGCAAGCAGTAGTAGTGGGAGATAGTTAGTGTGTGCATGCAGGTTGTGGGGCATATGGCATTCTGTAGGGTATTGTGATGACTGTTTTTTTGTATATAAACAAACTTAGGGCTTGCATGCAGTGATGTAGGTTGTTGTACACAGTGAAGGGGGTGCAGAGCTAGTTAGGAGTGTTTGGCAGTTATGTGCCTCCACTGGCAAGGTAGGGGCAAGCTGGGCTAGGCAGAGGTACAGAGTATTAGGTGTGCATGAGGCATGTCCCCTGACCTGCAGCTGTATTTCCATGCGGTGTTTGGGGTGTTGCAATGCAGGCAGTGTAGGGTGCGTGCAGCAGGGGTGGTGGTTTCTGCAGATTGGGTGTGCATCAGGCTGGTGTGGGTGTGTGCAAGTGAGGTTAGGTTGTGATGAGGTTAGTCTGGGGATGGGTGATCGGCTAGTTAGGGTGTTGATGAGGCATTGGGGGGTGTCCGCAGCATGGGGGTTGTGCCTCAGGTAGGTAGGGGGGTGACGCCCCGCGGTGTACCCGAGTGATTGTATGTAGGTTTTCATCACAGATGTCCAATTTCGCCTTTCAGGAACCGTTTGCGTGTGTATTTGGGGTTGTATTGTTCTGAACTGGGCTGTGTTGTTGGGTTTTTCTAGGTTGTTACTGTTGCGGGTATGATGCTGCAGTAGAGAAGCTTGGGAACACCTTGCTTGCAGTATGTTTTGCCGAGGAGCTTTGGTGCTTTTGCCACTACTGGGTTATGCTCACTATGGGCTTCCTTTATGTTCTTTGAATGGTTCAAAGCATCTTTTTTGTTGGGTTTTTATTTTTTTTAATATGTGTTGTTGTATGCCCAGGAGGGGGGAGTGGAGGTTTCATGAGGGTGTAGGAATGGTGAGACTGAGGTGTGGCTTAGGGAGAAAAAAGTCGTATTTTTTGTTCTTGCAGGGGTCGGGAATTGGTCCTGTTTGGTGAGGAAAGGGGCGGTGTGTAGATGGGGTATGATGGGGGGAAAAGAGAAAAAGGGGGTGGGGGGGTGATGAGGCGGCGGGACAGAGGGGCTAGGCGTGCAGGGCTCGCTGTTTTTGATTGACTCCACTGTTGCAGGTCCTAAACCGGCGCTCCCTCCACACAACCTGGATCAGTCCGGATTCCGAGGGTTTCTGAGGCCCGGGGTTTTCCCTTTTGCCCCCTGTTATTTGCTCCCGGGGCCCGGGGGAGGGCAGCGCATGCTGGCCGGAGCAGCAGGATCATCGCCGGGTGTGGGGAGGAAAAGGGCGTGGTGACAAAAATCACCGGAGGCGGGAAACTCAGGCCCAAAGGAGAGAACAAGCTGGGTGCCCTAAATGTGGTAAAACTTTTAGATATAATTGTCTTTTAAAAATAAATTACCAAATACCTGGGATTTAAAAAAATTATAAATGTGTGATGGGGAAAAAAGATTTACTCGAAGTTTCACCTCACCGAAAACCCCTCACACAGTGGTTTAAAAATCGAATGTTAAAGTGCGGGAAAGATTTACTCACAAGTCTCACCTACAAACCCCCAAAACTGACACACAGTGGTGTTTAAAAAATAGAATGTTTAGAGTGTGGAAAAAGATTTACTCAAAGCCACCCGCTAACCACATTTTTGACACCAATGGTGTTAAAATCAGATGTTTAGAGTGTGGGAGCAGATTTAGGGCAATCTCCCCCACCAAACCACCCCCTTCATGGGGTTAAAAGTCTGGGTTCTTGAGGGGAAAAGATTTTTGAAAGGATACCCCACCAAACACACCCAGACCCAAAAGTGGTGCTAAAAATTTTTAATGTCTTGTGTGGGAAAAGATATTTCAGAAAAAGACCTCACCGACACACCCCAACCTCCCCCGGGGAGAAAACTGATTGTTTAGAGGCGGGAAAGGTTTACTTCCACTGCTGCCCCAATTACACCACCTTTAGACACCCGGGGGTTTAGGAAGTTCAAGTGTGTGTTTGAAAAATTTTCAAAAAAAGGATATATTACTAGGCATGTGAAGATCCACTTTTGAATGGTGTTTTCCAGACAGTGGATTGGTTGTTGTTGAAGTTCCCCCGGCTGCCTGGCCCCCGGCCCAACATCCTGAGCTCCCGAGGAAGGGCCCTGGCCTGGGGTGGGCCCCTTTCCACACTCCCTCATGGGGTAGGGTTATGGGGAGGCTCTTGCATAATATGTTTGAGGGGGTGGATGTGTGGTGCATCCTGGACAGACATCTGCAATGGACCCATCCAGTCTGTTCTGATAGCTTAGAAGGCCAGGTGGTGTCCACCCCGCAGCCTGGCCCGGTGAACTCTGTCCTCTCAGTGAAGGAAAGACTCAGATGAGTGGATGTCTTGGGGCCGTGGCAGCAGCCGAGTTGTTGCCCTGGAGTGCTGGATGGGGTGGTGGCTGATCTGAGTATGAATAGGCTTCTGGATGTGGGTTTGGGGGACAAGGTGGAGTGAGGTATAGAACTTGTGTGTGATATTGTGTGCTGGGTGTTGCTTTGATATTGCTTGGTGTGTGAGGGTGGTGTGCCATGCAGGCTAGTGGTAGGGGTGGTGTGCCATGCAGGCTAGTGTAGGGGTGGTGTGCCATGCAGGCTAGTGTAGGGGGTGTTGTGCATGCAGTGCTAGTGTAGGGGGTGTTGTGCCATGCAGGCTAGTGTAGGGGTGAATGTTGCCATGCAGCTAGTGTAGGGGGTGGTGTGCCATGCAGGCTAGTGTAGATGGGTGGTGTGCCATGCAGGCTAGTGTAGGGGGTGGTGTGCCATGCAGGCTAGTGTAGGGGGTGTTGTGCCATGCAGGCTAGTGTAGGGGGTGGTGTGCCATGCAGGCTAGTGTAGGGGGTGTTGTGCCATGCAGGCTAGTGTAGGGGGTGATGTGCCATGCAGGCTAGTGTAGGGGGTGGTGTGCCATGCAGGCTAGTGTAGGGGGTGGTGTGCCTGCAGGCTAGTTGTAGGGGGTGTTGTGCCATGCAGGCTAGTGTAGGGGTGATGTGCCATGCAGGCTAGTGTAGGGGGGGTGTGCCATGCAGGCTAGTGTAGGGGGGTGGTGTGCCATGCAGGCTAGTGTAGGGGGTGGTGTGCCATGCAGGCTAGTGTAGGGGGGGGTGTGCCATGCAGGCTAGTGTAGGGGGTGTGTGTGCCATGCAGGCTAGTGTAGGGGGTGTTGTGCCATGCAGGCTAGTGTAGGGGGTGGTGTGCCATGCAGGCTAGTGTAGGGGTGGTGTGCCATGCAGGCTAGTGTAGGGGGTGGTGTGCCATGCAGCTAGTGTAGGGGGTGTTGTGCCATGCAGGCTAGTGTAGGGGTGTTGTGCCATGCAGGGTAAGTGTAGGGGTGTTGTTGCCATGCAGGCTAGTGTAGGGGTGTTGTGCCATGCAGGCTAGTGTAGGGGGTGGTGTGCCATGCAGGCTAGTGTAGGGGTGTTGTGCCATGCAGGCTAATGTAAGGGGTGGTGTGCCATGCAGGCTAGTGTAGGGGGTGTGTGCCATGCAGGCTAGTGTAGGGGGTGGTGTGCCATGCAGGCTAGTGTGGGGGTGTTGTTCCATGCAGGCTAGTGTAGGGGGTGGTGTGCCATGCAGGCTAGTGTAGGGGGTGTTGTTCCATGCAGGCTAGTGTAGGGGTGGTGTGCCATGCAGGCTAGTGTAGGGGGTGGTGTGCCATGCAGGCTAGTGTAGGGGGTGTTGTGCCATGCAGACTAGTGTAGGGGGTGGTGTGCCATGCAGGCTAGTGTAGGGGGTGTTATGGGTTCGTGGTGACTGCAGCGAGTGTTTGTGTGCCTCTCAGGCCAAGGTGGTCCTTGACTTTGAGGACTTTTGTTTGATGGTGTGTGTGGTGTGTAGGTGTGGCAGCTGTGCATCCTGTAATTATTGTTAGGACATTGTTGTGTGTGATGTGTGGGGTGGGGTGACAGGGTATTTTTTAAGCAAATCTCACTGGGCGACATTCTGTGGGTATCCAGAAGGGTGGTAGTAGGCATACCAGCTAAACTACGGTTTCTTGAAAACATCCTCCTCCCCATTTTGTCTGTTGTGTGAGGCCCCCCCCCCCCATGCTGTGTTTATGAATCTTCCAGTGGCATCAACTAGAGCCGTGTTTTTGTCATCCAAGCACCGTCTTGGATTACGAATCCCAATCCAATAACACTTGCTGAAATGTGTGTTATACTACTTTGTGATATTGTTTGCAATGTTTTGCATTGATTATTAATTCAGCTCCGCCCAAGCTTGTTGTGTTTTTGTCACAGAAACCAATCCTTTTTCAATTGCGACAAAAAACGGTCTTCGTATCCAAGACGGTGCTTGGAGGACAAAAACACGGCTTAGGCCGAGGGAACTTCATTAAACAATATTTCTTAATCCATTAACCTGTATGCTGTAAGCCACATCACTTTATTTTATACAGACAATTACTTTATGCAATAACAAATGGTTTTAAAGCAAAATGTTAAGTCTAGGCTAGATAAACCAGAAAAGTGTATTGAAATTAATCAAAATTACAAAGAATAATTCAAGACTTGGCGCTTAGATATACATTATACAAAGATCATTCTTTATTTAAAAATGTTTTAATATTTTATCTAAAAGTTAAACAAATTATATGATAAAGAAATACAATTCCAACTTAGCACTTGTACACAAACATGAACTAGGAGAGTAAATACTGCGAGGTGATATAAGAGATTGTTACATTATTGTTTTGAACATTAAAGTAAGAATGAAGACATAGTAATTACTTTGGAAAAAAAAATGAACACGTTTCTTATGATTTTTAAACAGGTAACCCATGGCTATATCAAAGTACTCTAAAAAAAAAATTAGGTACATTTAAACTAGCAATAACAGAATATTAATGGTAATTTCCTGCAACTCAGTAAAATAGCTATATATATATATATATATATATATATATATATATTATATATATATATAAAATATAATATTATATATATATATATATATATATATATATATATATATATATATATATATATATATATATTAACCACGGTCCACGCCTACGGGCTGAAATAAATAAATTGCTCAAAACCAATTTCCACATACTTTATTTCTGTTCACTATGATAGAGTAATGATCTCGTGAAATTTGAACCATATCCGTGAACATTTAGAGTCTTCCCATCATCTCGCTTTCTATCATAGGATTTAACCCGGTAAATATCACATACCCGAATTGGAGCATTTCCCCGACATCACAGACCCAAATGGTGTTGCTATCTGAATTCTCCGGGTTGATAACCAATAGCCCACCTTTTATCAACTAAAAACTGATATGCAGCTGTCTGAATGCTGAATTTCATTATTTGGTTTTCACAGTAAATTTTAGGGGTAGGCCATACCCTGGTTAGGGTACTTCAAATAGAGATAAAGCAAAATGGTTCGCATTTTTTAACCGAAGGGTGTTTTCACTAGAAGTGTTTCATCGCACTGATTATTGACAATTCACAAAATATTGCCCAAAAAATTTTTTATGGGAAAAAAGGGAAAATTAAAATTTTCTGTCTTTTTTGCAGGTTTTAGTAAATAAATGAAACATAAAAATTTTTTTTATGTGTAAATCGCCCCTTCTCATTTCAAAAAATGAAAACCATTTTTTTCTATCTCATTAGAAGTCCCCAAACCCGGGGGGTATCCTACCCCTAATTTCGGTATAAAAAAAAAAATATAAAACAGCATTCGACGCTGTTATCATTTTTTTTTGATAAAATGTTCGGGGGTTTTACCGACCCCGGAAATTGAATCAACACCTTTGGGTCGTGATGTGGGGAAGTGCCCCATTCGGGATTGATTTTTTCCGGGTTAAACCCTATGATAGAAAGCGAATGAGGGGGGCGACCTCAAAATTTAATTTTATGCCTGAAATTTTCATAGGCTTGTAACCTAGGGGAAAGGACAAAAAAAACTTGTGGGGAAATAAAAAAAAAAATTTTTTTTGGTGGACCACCCTAATTTATATTAAATATATATTATTTATTATATTTTAAAAATTAATATATAAGGGAGGTCCCGAAGATACAGATTGGGTTTCCCCACCTGGCTATGAAAAGCAAATCTCGTAAAAACGAAAAAAAATAATGTAAACATAGGTTTGGTTCCAGGACCCATAAATTTAAAAGAAAAAAAAAAGACTTTTTTTCAAGCTTAAATAAAATAGCAAACCAAAAAACTTTTAAACTCCAAATATAGGGTCTTATAAAAACACCACCGCCCACCCACCACACAAAAAACACAGTAAATTTAAAAAGTGTGACAGACAGTAGGGGAAAAGCACAAAAGCACAATAAGCAATTAAGTAAACCAGCAAAACACTAAAAACGACTCACAAGGGACAATACTACAAGCAAAAAAAGACGTTGTATGTATCTTGGGGACGCCCGGGGATAAACCCAACTTGGAGGGTAGGGTAGGTAAGGGACAAGGGAGGGTTTGCAATCTTCCCCTGCCCCAAACTCGTCTCTTTTCGCATCTGAACATTGTACATCGTTCAATCCCGTTTACTTTTCTCAGTTTTCCCCAAAAGGACCACGAGAGCTGGGTTTTCCACCTCTCAACCCCCCCGCCCTCCCCCCACACCCACCAAACACGCGGGACATCTTTCCCCATCTCTCACTCACCTCGTCTAGACTTCGTTTTTACAGTTTACATATTTTCACGCTAAAAAAGGCCGGATGGTGGCAAGCGCGTGTTGTGTTGTCCGCCTGCAGTTTTGCCAACAGGGATGTGAATTTTTTGTAGGCCACATTGTCGTACCGAGCCACCAAATTATCATATTTTCAGATTGATCATCGTACAACCTTAGGTAAAATCATATAGTCAGTAAATGCCCTTTATAATTTTAGAAAATAACTTGAAATTTACTTGAGAAAATAACTTGATAATTTTACTCACCCCAGTTTGAATGTCGTAGCATTGGGATTTTCGATGTCGTATATTGAAATAGACCCTAATTTACACATCTCGTATCATCGGATTCTCGTATATCAAATGCTCGTAAAACGGGACCTTCCCTATATATATATATATATATATAATGTATATACATCAAACCCGACATAACGGACTTCAGATTTTAACGGACTCCATTTGAGTGACTTTTTTTTTTTTTTTTTTTTTTTTTCCATATCAAACCGCTTATCGCCGTTTCGAATTGTCAACTTAAATAAATTGTATTTTTTTTTCTCTTTTTATTTTGGGAAATTTGCTTGGGTTTTAAGGAGTTTTGATGTATCACATATTAAAATATAGGAAGGGAGCCTTGTTGCTAGTGATTTAGGGGGAAGAAGGTGTGTATTGTTTAAATAGTGATTATTAGTGTTATGGCGTGGCCACTGCTACGTCCCCCCTCCCCACCTCAACACCCTAAATCACCCTTATCTAAGGTGACACACAGTGCTACACTGACCTAAATAGTGACACTGTATAGAACTGCATTTCACAACCATATAATATATATATAATAATGAGCATTAGTCATGATAATAAGCATACCTTCCCGACAGTCACGGCCTGCGCCTGGCTCTAGTTGATCTTGATCTTGATCTTGATTTGGGAGTCACCCACAGATGCTGGTCAGTAAAGCCTTGGTCCGGCGTTCTCCCACACACGTAATCTGTTGGGAGAGAAGCAAAGGGGGAAGCAAAACTAGGGTTTTCTTTTTCCCCTCCTTCCTCTCTCTGCCATCACATTCATAACGGGGTCCCCATCACTGAGGGGCCCCCTGCCTCTCATGCTCTCTCCTACGTGCTCTCCAAGAGTTCTCCAAGAATTCTTTTAACACTCTCAATCACACGACTGTACTCCTCCACTCAGCCACACCCCAGCAGGTTACTCCATCTCCACTCCCCTGCCCTCTCATCTCTCGCCATTCTTCCACTCCGACTCTCCTACCACTACCTCCAACTCTGTGTTCTAGCATACTCATAACCGTTCACATTCCAGCATCAAGTGCTCCACGGTTTCATCCACTCCTGTCACACACATCTCACACACCTTGCTGCCATCATTCTTCCATCTGTAATACGACTATTTACCTCCAGCGACTTTGTCCTGGCTTTTGAAGAGTAGGTCCCCTCCATAGCCACCATCATAAACCTTTCATACCGGGGCTGGCCCTTTCTCCTTGTACCATTCCAGTGTTGATTTCTCACTCTTTCCCCCTCAGCCATTCTTCTTTCCCTTTCTCTTCCACTCTCCTTTTTATTTTCCTTTTTGCATACACCCATACTCCCATGTCTCATCACTCCTGTCACAAACATTCCCAGTTCACCTGTCCATCTTTCCACTTTTACTGAGTCTTTAAATCCACTTCCCATACTTTTCCCAGTCCCAACCTTTGCTTGCCCATTTGCTGTCATCCATTCGTTGCGTCTAGCTCTGTACCTCAGTCCCTCCCTTTGCTATCCCCCTCTCTGAACGTGCCCCCATCCCATGTCTCCTCTAATCGCTTCCACTGCCACAACCTATTGGCTCCTAATGCTATTCTGCCTGCTTTGTTCTGTGTTACTTCCAATCTGTCCAACTCCTCCTAGACCACACCATTGTTTCCAGGCCATACATAATGCTGGGGACTGCCACACCCTTCCATAGTCCTCCACCACTTCATACTTTGTTGGCCCGACATCTTGCCACACTGCCTAGCCTTCCAACCCACTGGTTGGCTCTAGCTATCCTCTCATGTTTAGTTTTCTCACAGCCTTTATCATCCAACCAAATACCCAGATACTTGTACTCTTTCGTTCTCTTTATTTCATTCCCACCCACCATCCAAATCCTGTCATCATCAGAGTCATCCCCATTCACCACCAACACTTGACTCTTCTCCTTACTGAGTCCTAACTTGAAGCCCCTTTCCATACTCGCCCACAGCATTCAGCATCTCTTGTAGCTCTTGTGGTTTTCACTAAGGATCACCACATCATCTGCATACATCAGTACACTCAACACTTCATCTCCAATTTTCACACCCAGACCTGTACGCTTCACTCTCACTGCCATTTCCTCAACATAAAAACCAAAAAGTAGAGGAGAAAGGACACAGCCCTGTCTTACTCCTCCCCTTACTATTCACCCATCCAGTCTCGAGGTCACCCATACTGAATTTGGGGCCTGTGTGTTCTCATACATACTGCTTATTATTTTAACAACCTTCTCACTCATCCCAAAATCGTCTCCAATACCTTACATAGCATTCTCCTATCCACTCTGTCATACGCTTTCTAAATATCTAGAAAGGCTAGATATTTCTTTCTTCCCTCCCTTTCCCTTGTTCTCTCAATCACTTCAATTCACTACAAACATTTGCCCCTCAACCTCTCCTGTCTTTTCTGAATCCATTCTGCTCTTCACCCATCACCCTTATTTCTTTCCACAACTTCACCTAGTCTTTCATTCAGTACCCCACAGAAAATCTTACATACCGTGTCACATACCGCTTTTTGGCCTGTAATTTTTAATCTCCTTCCTACTCTTGTGGTCCTCCCTTATGTATGAGGGTCACTCTACTGTCATTCCAGCACCAGGCACCCTTTCCTCTCTCCATATATGTCCAAACAACTCATGCCATTCCCTCAATTACTCCCTCACCTCCCTCTCTATACAATTCATTCGGGATACCTTTCCATCCGGGGGCCCTTTTCCCATTTTTCAGTTTTCTTACTACCCTTCAATCTCATCCATTCTAATTTTCTTCATCCATCATTTCCTCTATTTTCCTCCTTAAGGTGACGTTCCCTAAGTCACTATCAGGCTCATTCACACCCCCAATATCTTTCCAGAAGTCTTCTACAGCTCTGGCCATTTCCTTTTTTCTCCCTTAGTGACCTGCCTCACCACATGTTCTTCTACATTTCCTGTATGCTTACTCTCTTCTCTCTCAAGAACTTATACCCTTCCTACCTCCTTCCTCACCTTTTTCCCTAAGTTTCCCCTGATCACTTTTCTCTCTTTATTCACTCTTGCCTCCTCACCAAGCATTTCACCTCCTTTTGCTTACTCTTATACTCTTCCCCTGCCCTTTCATACTCTATTTTTTCAGCTTCCACTGTTTTTACCTATTCTTTCTCAGACTCCACACTTCCTATTTGACTGTTTCCTTCTTTCCTGGCCTTGTCGATCTCATTGTTCCACCAAATCTTTCTTGTCCTGCCATTTGCTCTCTTACTTGGTCTGCCTATGCTCTCTTCTGCCACTTTGTTAAGCTTCCTTAACAATCTCTCATTCATCTCATCCACCCTCTCTCAGCCCTCAACCATTCTCTCCCAGCTTCCAGTCCTCATTACTCACCCCTTCTCTGAAAAAAATCCCAGTCCTGCATCTCTAAGTTTCCAACGTCCATTCCTCTCCCTCTTTTCACGTTCACTCTTTTTTCCTTCAAACACTCATACTCCATTACCATGACGTTATGGTCACCTCGCTCGTCGATTGTCCTTTCCTCATCCACCCACATACTTCTCACCCGTTCTCTTTGCCTTTCCCGGTCACTAACAAGTCAATGGCAATTCATTCTCCCCTTCCACTCCCCGGTCACTCTTCCTTCAGCCAGGGTCACATTCAAAATTTCTAATTCAATCTCCTCTGCAAAATCAAGCAGGGAATTGGCCATTCCATTTACTTCCTCTCCTAACCACCAATGTGACCATTCAAAGTCTCCCTCACAATCACATTTTCACTTCTATTCTGTTCTACAAACCTTTGCACAATTCTATACTCCTTTCATTCTCGGCTCCGCTCCTGTTCCTTCCACTGTCATGTAACACCTATCACCAAAATCCTTTCTCTTCCCTTTCGCCCCCTTTTATTCCAGCGTACTGCCATGATATCCTCACCCATTTCACCCTCCTACATCTAGCTCCTCTACATCTATACCTGCTTCCTGCCTCACAAGTATCCCACTCCGCCACCCTTTTCTGCTGCTTACTTCTGCCCTTGCCGATCATAAATGTAAGTCTTAGATCTAAGTTCAATTCTCTCTCTCATTTGTTGTTTCTGTCACTCCACTACGTCAATGTTCCTTCATTCATTTCTCTGCTGAGGTCTTCCATTTTTTCAACATTCCTCCTCTAACATTCACACAGCCCATCCTCACATTCCTTTTGTTGCACAGTCACTCATTCGCATTTGTCACCCTCTTTTCCCTCACTTTCAGAGTCTCTCAGTCGCGCGTACCCAAATCAAGCATTCTCCCGCACATCGCCTCTCTCCTTCCCAGTTTAGGTGACTTTGTCTCCCTCAAGACCTCCTTTGGGAGTGCACCGTCCGGTCTATAAAGCTTACTCCATAGTCCCTGGATCCTTACTGCACTCCCCCTTTCATTTTTACAACCTCCTCTTTGGGGTCCGCTTGTTTGTGTCGCGTCTCATTTTTCCCCGTACCCTGCATTTTCCCGAGGTCGCCTCATGATTCCCACCACAGCCACTCGTACTTTCCTTCCTGTCCTTCTTTATATCCTTAAGGCACTCCATCACCTTGCCCATCGTCTGCTCGGGGCCTAATCTCCTAAGGCTGTTCCCCCTCCTGCATTATCACCATTCCTTCCTGTACACCATTCACCTGCTCCCTCACCTCCTTCACAACATCCTCCATACCCTTTCCACTCAGCTAACCAGCACACTATTCTGGTCTCTCATCGCCCCGTGTCGCCTACATTCTTCACCATAAATATCTCCTATACACAGTATGGGCCACTTCTTTGCCCTGCGGTTGGGCCCCCCCTTTGTTCTATCAGTCCCCGACCCCCCTGGGTTGGTAATCTCCACTACCTCATCTCCCCCACTGGGGCCTGTAGCGGCCACAGCCCCACCGGGAGGGGGGGCATCAGGTCCCCTAGCCTCAACCACGCCCCCCAGCAGCTTTAGCTGCCGCTACAGGCAAAAGCGATGGGGGGGCGGGTCGACCACCTCACCCACGACTAAAGTGGCCTCAACTGGCGAGGGTGAGGAGGGGGCAGGTCCCCCAGTCTCACCCAACCCTCAACAGCCCCCCTAGGGCCCCCTACTTCGACATCTTCCACCGCTGCAGCTCCCTAGCCCCACCCACACCCTCAACATCCCTAGACCTAGTTTGTTTACCTTTCACTAGAGCTTGAGTTGACTAGCCAAACGGTGAGGAGAAAGCATCAACATTTTAGGGATTTAAACCCCTCACTTTACGGGGACTTTTTCTTCCTTTTTATCTATTTTTGGGGTGATTATAATGTCTCTGATGCTGCTGCTGCTGCCGCGGGCCGCGTGCCAGGCGTGGATGAGCGCCTTGAAAATATTTTCATATCTTTACTCATATGTAGAATAATAGCAATTCAAAAGTGATTAAATGTCTACATTCAACTAGAATAATGAATTTTAACAGCATACCAAGCAGTAAAGACGAGCCCGGATACTTACTACCTCTCCTAATACCAGTAACGAACAGTCGTGGGGGAGTGTGCCAATCCCTGATGTAGCGCTAGTCACTGTTTACCTCCCAACATAGCTACATGGTCTGGTTGGTTTGAGATTATTTCTTATTTATTTCACGTGTAGGAGCGACCAAATTCAGCATGTAGTGCCAGTCACTGTTTTTCCTCCCAACATAGCTACAACGGTCTGGTTGTGTTTGTGATTATTTCTCATTTATATCACAACGACTGCTGAGCATGCTGCCAACTGGCGGGAGGGAGCAGAAAAATGTTCAATAGTCTCAGAGACATTCTTGCACCAGGGGCAGTGGGGGTCAGGGGACTGAGGAGGCGGTGCAGGTGAACCGTGAGTGTCTTGTGCCCAAATGTTTAAAAAATACGACTGCTGAGCATGCTGCCACCTGGCGAGAGGCGCGGACACTGACCAGGGTGACGGAGACGCTTGGGACCGCCCGGGCAACCCTTTTTCGATTTACGGATGGACCAGGTATTTGTCCGGGACTCTGACATATCCCCGACCTCGGATTTTGACCGGCAAATCCGATATCCGGGAAAACGAGGGTTGTTGTACATC
>JACEEZ010002939.1:175000-226957 GCA_016584305.1 Chionoecetes opilio | reverse complement strand
CTTTTTTGGTTTTTAAAAACCCCCCTTTTTTTTTATTTCCCCCCCCCCCGGGCCCCTTTTTTTTTTTTTTCCCCCCCCCCCTTTTTTTTTTAAAAAAAAAAAAAATTTTTTTTTTTTTAAAAAAAAAAACCATTTAAAACCCCAAAAACCCCCCTAAAAAAAAAGGGGGAAAAAAAAAAAAAAAAATTTTTTTAATGGGGGGAAATTTGGGAAAAAAAAAAAAAAAAAAAAAAAAAAATAAGGGGGGGAAAAAAAAAAAGGAAAAAAGGGGAAAAAAAAAAAAAAAAAAAAAAAAAAAAAGGGGGGGGGGGGGTTTTTAAAAAAAAAAATTTTTTTTTTTTACAAAAAAAAAAAAAAATTTAAAAATAAAAATTTTAATTTTTAAATGGGGGTTAAAATTAAAAAAAAAAACCCTTTAATAAAAAAAAAAAGGGAAAGGGGAAAAAATTTTTTTTTTAATTTTTAAATTTTTTTAAAATTTTTTTTTAAATAAAATTTAAAAAATTTTTGTTTTTTTTTAAAAAAAAAAAAATTTAATTTTTTTAAAAAAAAATTTTTTAAAATTTTTTTAAAACAAAAATTTAAAAATTTTAAAAAAAAATTTTTTTAAAATTTTAAAAAAATTTTTAAAAAAAAAAATAAAAAAATAAGAAAAAAAAAAAAAAAAAAAAAAAAAAAAGAAAAAAAAAAAAAAAAAAAAGGGGGGGGAAAAGGGGGAAAAAAGGGGGGAAAGGGGAAAAGGGGGGGGAAAAAGGGGGGGGGGAAGGGGAAAAGGGGGGGGGAAAAGGGGGGAAGGAAAGGGGGGGGGGGAAGGGAGGGGGGGACGAAAGGGAAAGGAAGGGAAGGGGGGGGAAGGGGGGGGAAGGGGGGAAGGGGGGGGAAAGGGGGGAAGGGGGAAGGGAAGGGGAAAGGGGGGGGGGAAGGGGGAAGGGGAAAGGGGGAAAGGGGGGGAAGGGGGGGGAAAAGGGTGGGGGGGGAAAAGGGAAAAGGAAGGAAGGGGAAGGAAGGGGGGGGGGGGGGAAAGGGGGGGGGAGGGAAGGAGGGGGGGGAGGGAAGGCGGGGGGGGGGAAGGAAAGGGGGATGGGGGAAGGGGGGAAAAAGGGGGAGAAGGGAAAAAGGGGGGGGGGGAGGGGGAAGGAAGGAAAGGAAAAAAGGGGGGGGGGAAAAAAAGGGGAAAAAAGGGAAAAGGGGGGGGGAAAAGCGGGAAGGGAAGGGGCTGGAATGGTGAAGGGATGAAGGGATGGGTAGGGGATCAGAAAGGGAAGGGATAGGTGAAGTCGGAAGGTAAGGTAAGGGAAGGTAAGGGCCTTGCACTGCCGGCCTGTCCTTCTTTGACTTGGGGCTTGGTGGGCACGGTAAGTGGTCAGTGTTCCTGGCCTTGTCAGGGAAGGTCCCGGTGCTTGGGGCGTGATCCGAGGGTCCGGACTTGAGGGACGGGCGGGTAAGGGCAGCACGCTGGTAAGTGCCGGGACTGTCCTGGGACGGGAACGGAAGGTGCAGTGCAATGGACCTGTTCTGTGCAGGGAATGCACAGTGGCATCTTGGGATGGCTCAGCGGTCCTGGAGCCTTCGGGACGTGCCGGGAAGGGGACTGGGACTGTGGAAGGTAAGGCCCGGGGATGTTTCGGGATAGAATGGATGGTGACATGGGAAGGTAAGGAATAGCTGTGCCTGGGCGGCAGGGGCCGGGCCTGGCTGGGTCCTGGAGACATGAAACGGGACGGAAAGTCAGGGAAGGGAGAGGAGGTCACAGAGAAGACGGCGCGAATATGCGCGCATGGACGGGAAATCCAAGGGCCCTGGAAGGGATGGCATGGCAGGGGCAGGTATGCGGGATGGATACATGGAAGGGCAACAAGTGAATGTCAAGGTACGGCTATTACTGCTTCCAAGGATTCTTTTAAAACCAAGGGTGTGTGTGTGTGCGTGTGTGTGTGTGCGTATTTGTGCGTTATGTGGTGTGGTGTGTCCTTTACAGCCAGCCCTAATATGACACAGATGAAGGACACGAAAATGACACAGACTCGCCAGATGGGCCCCCTTCTACTGTCCCTGTAATCATGGATGTTCCAAATTGTAACTATTACGCCACCCACGTCTGTAATTAAGGGCTTTAAGTGTTTATGTTGACAATCGCTAACCGGCCATTCCCTTCTCAAATCGGCGACCTACGTCTATATGTCCCTTGACGCTTATTTCAGCTTAATACGCTACAAAAACCCAGCCTGGATAACGAGTATAGGCTTTGGGATAAGGTTATGTAAGGTTTTTATTATTATGAGTAATGTGCCGGGCCGGATATTCCCCAGCACCGAATCTGTCCTCGGGCCCTCTTAGGCCCGCGGGAGTTTTTGAACTTAAGGCTGATTTCAGAACATGGCCCCGGTTTTCTGGCATTTTTATAGGACGAGAAGGGTCTGGGTCTGGGGGCTGGTGTCATGATCGCAATAGGCTTATCATCAAAAATCAACACCATCGCTCTTCTTTCAGAGACCGGACTTCTCGTCCCTATAAAAATGCCGAAAAAACGCCAGTGTGATCAGCCTTTAATGCAGATCGGTCGTTCTGAGATTTAGAAGGTATATCATACTTTGGTCCTATAGAAGACTCAAAATGAAATTATAGATTAATTTGAGTATAGAATTGTATAGAATAGTGAGTATTAGTCATAAATAAGGTGTTAACATTATGTAGGACGGGCTCGAAGCGTGTCCCAGGCAGTGTTTCCAGTGCAAGGAATGTTTACTGCGTGAAATTTTTGGCTTCAGAAGGAAAAAAAAAGGGCAGAAAGAGGAGAAGAACCCATTTAATATATATTAAATATTTATCTGTGTATGTGTGTGTGTGTTTGACAGGGAAAATATGCGGTTTTTAATTTCCAAATAAGGCATTTTTATGTGGTTGCTATGTTGGCAACACTGTGTCGCCACAACAACAGCCACAGCGTTGCCAACTGCTAGGGAAACCACATGTTACAGGGAAATTTTGGCTTCACAAGGAAAATAATGACATATAAGGGAAAAACCCCCCATTATGATTATATATATACGAGTGTGCGTGTGTATGTGTGTGTGTGATGGTAATTATGAGGCAAAAAGAGAAATGTTGCCTTGCAGTACAGTGTGGCGGAGGAGGATTGGCAACACTGTACAGCCACAACAAGCACATGGAGAGCCACAGGTGTGGTTGCCGCGGTACTTTGTGTTTTAAATGATTCAACTAATGGATATAGGAGTCCACAGTCTCCCACAGCATGAACGAACACTTCAGGCATATTCTGTGTGAGTATCCATGTGTTGGTGACTGTCATATGCCAGGAAATGACAGTTGAGATTGTTGGTGTCATTGTCAGGGCGGTGTGTGTGAGCCAGAGAGCTAATGCTACGGAGAGGAGCACCGAGGCCACGCACCTTAACGTCTAACCACATCTATATCTGTGTGTCATTCTGCTATTTGCTTGGTGTTGATTTAGGCCTTATCAACGTGTCATGTCATGTGTCATGCGGTACCTTGAACTCCTCGCCGCCGTCCGCCGAGTGTTGCAATTCTTGTACTGATTTCCTCCCTTATATCAACGGCTAGATAGGCCTATAACATTAGTAGCCTACACATTAATAACCTGAAGCTTTCCTCTATACGTGCATGCTGAGTATTTTGTTATTTAAAGTGTTATTATAGAAGAAAATAAGTGAGGGATAACTGTCTCGTGTTCAACGAAATTATCACGCTACATATTGCCCGGTTTTGATGCTTATTTTGCGGTGCTTTGTCCTAGTATTTAACCATCAGGAATAGTGTTTTAGATTCCCCATTGATTATTTTATCTCATGTCACCACCGCCAGGTCTCATGGATGTGCTAAGATGACCGGATGTTAAACGTGATAACTATTGAGATGTGAGGCTGGGGAATCGTTGTTTGTTTTTGATAAAAGCGGTACCCTTGCCCTGTCCGCCGAGAGGAATTCTCGCCGCCGTCGTCGAGTGTTCCCAATTCTTGATATTACATGCAAGGTCCTGGACTGTCGCCGAGAGGAAATTCTCGCCCCGTCGTCGAGTGTTCCGAATTCTTGAATATTACATGCAAGGGTAACTCCTAACAGCAAAGGCGCCGGCACACCCTTTGCCGCCATCTTTTTCCCAGCAGGAAAAAACACATGCCACGGATTATGACCAAAGTCCACAATTTTTTTACCCTAGTTAGTAAAATTCGTAGCGCCTCTACCCTCCCTCCCTCCACTCATTTCATTCTCTCTCTCTCTCTCTCTCTCTCTCTCTCTTTTCTCTCTCTCTTTTCTCTCTCTCTCTCTCTCTCTCTCTCTCTCTCTCTCACACAAACACGTAATATTGGGAAAGTTATTATATGCGTAAATACATAGATATTATTTCAGCAAGATTAGACAGAGAGAGAGAGAGAGAGAGACGAGACGAGACGAGACGAGATATGGATTTGAAGGTCAGATCAGGTCAGCTGCTACTCTTTTTCTCTCTCTCTTTATTCAATATCCTTTTTTCAAACTCCCTTTTCTCTCTTCTGTACTCCGCTGTCTTTCCGTGTGTTCCATTCCTTTTCATAAACTCTCTTCTCTTTCCTCCTCCAGCATTTTGCACCTCTTATCATTTCTGCAATCTTTCCTTATTCAGTTTCAGCTTCCATTCTTGCCTTTCTTTCATATCCTTTCCCCGTGGACTGGAGTGGGTGGTGATGGTGGTGGGAGCGGCGAAGGTAGGGGAAGAGTTTTAGAAGTTTTCCAAGGGTGCTATACTCGCGCCGTCCCACAAAAACACCTGACTCCTTCTCTCTCTCTCTCTCTCTCTCTCTCTCCTCTCTCTCTCTCAAACTGGCAAAAAATAAGCGACAATAGGAGAAAGAGAGAGAGAGTGTGTAAAGTGTGATAAGGACAGCGACAGAGTAAATAATGTGGAGAAGGAAGAAAGAGAGAGGAGACCTCAGGAGAGGAGTGAATCGAGACAGGGGGTTAGGGGGAGGCAGTGGGCAGGAAATAGACAGAAGGATGGAAGGAAGGAGGAAGGAAGGGTGCGAGGAGGGTGGGTGATAAAAGGAGGGAACTTAAGCCAGTGTAGAGGAGGAAAGTCCTTTTAAACCACATTTATTGTTTATTTTGTGTATGAATTCTTTCTTCTTATTGTTTTGCCTCCATCAGCACATTATTGTTGTTTTATACTGAAAGATCCAGGTTCCTGGTTGTATTTATTGTATGTATGTTATTTCTATTTCATTGTCAAATATTGTAAGACTTATTCAATTAATAACTACCACGTGTAGGTCTCGCGGCCTCTTGTAGCTTCCTTATTTTCTTGTTCTTATGTTCTTATGTAATATTTTCAAGCAACACACACACACACACACACACACACACATATACACACACATACACACACACACATATACACACACATACACACACACAACGAGGAAAGGAGTCGAGTGTATGCTACGGGCGAGATGGGAAGGGATTAGGTGTAGGATTAGCACCAAACCCTCACAGCGCAGCCATCATTATCTTACCTCTCCCTTGCCTTGCCTTGACCCTGACTCCCTCCTGTCTGTATGTTTTTTTTTTTAAAGAGAGAGAGAGAGAGAGAGAGAGAGAGAGAGAGAGAGAGAGAGAGGAAATAATGTGAAACTGGTTAAAAGAAGAAATATTCTGGGATGTGTTTTTGCAAACGAACGAACGAACAGAGAGAGAGAGAGAGAGAGAGAGGCGCTACGTATTTTACTAACTAGGGTATAAAATGTGGCCTTTGGTCAGTCCGTGGGGATGTTTTTCCTGCTGGGGAAAAAGATGGCGGCAGGGGTGTCCGGTCGCCTTTGCTGTTTAGAGTACCTGGAACTGTCGCCGAGAGGAATTCTCGCCGCCGTCGTCGAGTGTTCCAATTCTTGATATTACATGCAAGGTACCTGGAACTGTCGCCGATAGGAACTCTCGTCGCCGTGGTGGAGTGTTGCAATCTTGCTTTGACAGGGGGCCAAATTTTATTTAAAATTTCATCAAGTGTTACCCGCGTTTTTGCATTCAGGGATGTAAAACTAAACGTTTTGCTTGACCCGTTTAGGTAAAGGTTTGGTGCCCCAAGGTTTTCCCGGGTTTGGTTTTGGGAAGGGGTTTGGTGCCATTGTTCCCGGTTAGGTTAGGTTAATTGGGGGCCATTGTTTTCCCGGGTTTTAGGTTTGGTTAAGTTAGGTGCCCCGTTCAGGTTTTAAATTAGGGGCATTGGGGGAGGGGTTAAAAATTTGGGGGCCATTGTCCAGGTTTAAATTAGGTGCCAATTTTCCCGGTTAAGTTTTGGTGGGCCATTTTCCCGGTTAAGTTAGGGGGCCCCCTTTTCCAGGTTTTGGTTAGGTTAAGTTAGGTGCCATTGAAAGGTTTAATTTGGTGCCAATTTTTCCAGGTTTTAAATTAGGTCCATTGTCCAGGTTAGGTTAGGGTTTAAATTAGGTGCCATTTTTACAGGTTAAAAATTAAGTGCCATTGTCCAGGTTTTAAATTAGGTGCCATTTTCCAGGTTTAAATTAGGGGCCATTGTTTCCCGGTTAAGTTAGGTGCCAAAT
This sequence comes from Chionoecetes opilio, assembly GCA_016584305.1. Classification (NCBI taxonomy): domain Eukaryota; kingdom Metazoa; phylum Arthropoda; class Malacostraca; order Decapoda; family Majidae; genus Chionoecetes; species Chionoecetes opilio. The sequence continues at coordinate 220,385 of JACEEZ010002939.1, read as the reverse complement.
TTTCCAGGTTTTGGGTTTGTTAAGGTTTGGTGCCATTTTCCAAAGGGGAAAATTAGGTCCCTTTCCAGGTTAAGTTAGGTGGGCCCGGGGCCAGGGTTTGGTTAGGTTTAAAATTAGGTGCCATTGTCCAAAGGGGTTTGGTAGGGTTTAAATTAGGTGCCAAATTGGGCCAGGTTAGGTTAACATTTTCCACCCTCGACGAGAGTTTCAAGGTTTGGTTTTTTCCCGGTCAGAATTTCCCCAATGGCGGAAAGTTTTTTTCATTTTATTAAAAAAACAATGTTGTGAACCCAAACGGGGTTAAACAGATTCCTTCCCCCCAAAAAAAAAACAAAACACACCCGAAAAAGAAAAAATTTCGTCCCCCGAAAATTTAAGGGTTTGGTGTTCACGGGAAAAATTTGCGGGTTATTTATTGTTTCTATATTTTCTAATTTGGGTAATAGGGAAATAGCTTTGGTTTTTTATAAAGATAATTTTTTTTAAAATGTATTCTTTTAGTTAATAGGGTTTTTATGGAAATGCTACGAATGGGTTTTCTCCTTTTAAAAATTTATATTAAAGACTTTATTAATGGGTTTTAATAGCTAAAGGTTTATTAAAAAAAGATTTATATTAGACTTTTAGAATGGGTTATAATAGTAAGGGTTTTTTACAGAAAGATTTATATATAGACGTTTTAGAAGGGTTATAATAGCTAATGGTTTATTACAGAAAGATTTTATTAGACTTTTTAGTAATGGGTTATTTTAAAAGTAATGGTTTTTTAAAGAAAGTTTTTTAGGGTTGGGCTTTTAGTAATGGGTTTTAATAGCTAATGGTTTTTTAAAGAAAGATTTTAAATAGGGAAATTTTTAGTAATGGGGATAATACTAATGGTTTATTAAAGAAAAATTTTTTATTAGGGCTTTTTAGAAGGGTTTTAATAGCTAATGGTTTATTAAAGAAAAAATTTATATATAGAAATTTTTTGTAATGGGGTTTTAAAGCTAATGGTTTATTAAAGGAAAGAATTTATTTTATAGACTTTTTGTAATGGTTTAATAGCTAATGGTTTTTTAAAGAAAGATTTTTTATAGACTTTTTAGTAATGGGATAAAAGGGTAATGGTTTTTACAGAAAAATTTTTTATATTTGACTTTTTTTGTTTAATTTTTTTTTTTGGGTTTTTTAAAGCTAATGGTTTATTAAAAAAAAGATTTTATATAGAAATTTTTAGTAATGGGTTTTTAAAAGCTAAGGTTTTTTAAAAAAAGATTTATATATAGAAATTTTTTGTAATGGGTTAAATAGCTAATGGGTTTTTTTTTAAAAAAAAGATTTAAAATAGAACCTTTTTTTGTAATGGGTTATAATTTGCTAAGGGTTTTTTTAAAGAAAGATTTTTTATATAAGGGCTTTTTGTAATTTGGGTTTTAATAGCTAATGGTTTATTAAAGGGAAAAATTTATATATAGGGGCTTTTTAGGAATGGGTTAAAATAGTTTAAAGGTTTATTGAAGAAAAAATTTAAAATATGAATTTTTTGTAATGGTTTTAATAGCTAATTGGGTTTATTTAAAAAAAGATTTATTTTATAGGGTTTTTAGAAAAGGGGTTTAATAGCTAATGGGTTTTTTAAAGAAAGATTTATTAATAGGGCTTTTTAGTAATGGGGTTTTAATAGCTAATGGGTTTTTACAGAAAGATTTAATATAGGGCTTTTTTTTGTAAAAGGGGGGGTAATGCTAAAAGGTTTATTTAAAGGGAAAATTATATATAGACTTTTTTGTAAAAGGGGTTTTTAATAGCTAATGGGTTTTTTAAAGGGAAAAATTTATATATAGACTTTTTTGTTTAAAGGGTTATAATAGCTAAGGGGTTTATTTTAAAAGAAAGATTATATTTTAGGGCCCTTTTTTAATAAAGCCCTTTTAAAAAGCTAAGTTTTATAAAAAAAAGGGTTTATTTTTAGAATTTTTAGTAAAGCGTTATAATAGCTAATGGTTTATTAAAAAAAGATTTTAAAATAGACTTTTTAGTAATGGGTTATAATAGTAATGGTTTTTTTAAAGAAAGATTTAATATAGATTTTTTTGGAATCGTTATAAAAAGCAAAGATTTATTAAAAAAAGATTTATATATAGACTTTTTTGTAATGCGTTTTTAAAAGCTAAAAGGTTTTTTAAAAAAAGATTTTTATATAGACTTTTTAGTTTTTTTTTTTAAATTTTTGGGGTTTTTTTTTTTTTTTTAAAAGCTAATGGTTTATTTAAAAAAAGATTTATTATTAGGGTTTTTATTAATGGGTTATAATAGCTAATGGTTTTTTAAAGAAAGATTTAAAATTTTAGGAATTTTTTTTTGTAAAAAGGGTTTAAAAAGGGAATGGTTTATTACAGAAAAAATTTTAATTTTAGGGCTTTTTAGTAAGGGTTATAATAGGTAATGGTTTATTAAAGAAAAAATTTATATATAGACTTTAGTAAAGGGTTATAAAGGGTAATGATTTTTTAAAGAAAGATTTATATATAGACTTTTTATTAAGGGTTATAATAGCCAAGGTTTTATTACAGGGAAAAATTTATATATAGATTTTTAGTAAGGGGTTATTAAAGCCCAATGGTTTTATTAAAGAAAGATTTTTTATATGGGCTTTTTATTTAAAGGGTTATAAAGCTAATGTTTTTTTTTTAAAAAAAGATTTTATTATAGACTTTTTAGTAATTTTTTGGGGTTTTAAATTTTGTAATGGTTTTTTTAAAAAAAGATTTTTTTATATAGACTTTTTAGTAATGGGGTTTTAATAGCTAATGGGTTTATTAAAGAAAAAAATTTTTTTATATAGACTTTTTTTTTGTAAGGGGTTAAATAGGTAATGGTTATTAAAGAAAGATTTATATATAGGGCTTTTTTGTAATGGGTTTATAATAGCTAATGGTTTATTTTAAAAAAAGATTTATATATAGCCCTTTTTTGACTGCGTTTTAAAAAAATGATTTATTTAAAGGGAAAAATTTTTAAAATAGACTTTTTAGTTAAAAGGGTTATAATAGCTAATTTTTCCCAAAAAAAGATTTTTATTTTAGACTTTTTATAATGGGGTTTTTAATAGCTATGGTTTATTAAAAAAAGATTTTTATATAGGGCTTTTTAGGGAAAGGGTTTTAATAAGCTAAAAAGGGGTTTTTTAAAAAAAAGATTATATAAGACTTTTTTGTAATGGGGTTTTAATAGCAAATGGTTTATTTCAGAAAGAATTTTTTATATAGAAATTTTTTTGTTTAAGGGGTTTTAATAGTTTAAAGTTTTATTAAAAAAAGAAATTTTTTATTAGGGCCTTTTTTTGAATGGGTTATAATAAACTAATGGGTTTTTTAAAGAAAGATTTATTATGGGCTTTTTAGTAATGGGGTTTAATTTGTAATGGTTTATTAAAAAAAAGTTTATTTTATAGGGCTTTTTAGTAATTTCGTTATAAAAGCTAATGGGTTTTTTTACAGAAAGATTTTTTAAAAGACTTTATTTAAAGGGTTTATAAATAGCTAATGGGTTTTATTTTAAAAAAAGATTTAATATAGGGCTTTATTAATGGGTTATAATAGCTATGGTTTTTTAAAGAAAGATTTATATTTTAGGGTTTTTATTAATTTCGTTATAATAGCTTTAAAGGTTTTTTACAGAAAAATTTATAATTTGACTTTTTTAATGGGTTATAAAAAGTAATGATTTATTAAAAAAAAGATTTATATATAGGGCTTTAAATTTAAAGGGGGTTTTAATTTGCTAATGAGTTATTAAAGAAAAAATTTTATATAGGAACTTTTTATTAATTTCGTTTAAAAAGCTAATGATTTATTTAAAAAAAGATTTATATATAGACTTTTTGTAAGGGGTTTTAAAAAGCTAATGGTTTATTAAAAAAAAGATTTTTTTATAGACTTTTTATTAATGGGGTATAAAAAGCTAAAAGGTTTTTTAAAGAAAGATTTATATATTGACTTTTTTGTAAGGGTATAATAGCTAATGGTTTATTTAAAAAAAGGGTTTTTTATATAGACTTTTTTGTTAAAAGGGTTATAATAGCAAATTTATTTATTAAAAAAAAGATTTTTATATAGACTTTTTTGTAATGGGTTATAATTTGCTAAAAAAAAAGGGTTTTTTAAGAAAAAATTTTTTTATGGGCTTTTTAGTAATGGGTTTTACTTTTTTTAAAAAAAAAAAAAAAAAAAAAAAAAAAAAAAAATTAAAAGTTTTAAAGGGTTTTTAATTTAAAAAGAAAGATGTTAATAATTTTGACTTTTTAGTAATGGGGTTTTAAAAAGCTAATGGTTTTTTAAAGAAAGATTTTTTTATAAAAGAATTTTTTTGTAATGGGTTATTTAAAAGCTAATGGTTTATTAAAAAAAGATTTATATATAGACTTTTTATTTTAAGGGTTTTTAATAAACTAATGGTTTATTTAAAAAAAAGATTTTTTATATAGACTTTTTTGGGAAAGGGGATAAAAACTAAGGTTTATTTAAAAAAAATTTATATATAAAACCTTTTTTATTTAAGGGTTAAATTTGCTAAAGGTTTTTTAAAGAAAGATTTTTTATATAGGAAATTTTTGAAAGGGTTTTAAAACAAATGGGGTTTATTAAAGAAAATTTATTTTTATAGAAATTTTTTAGTAAGGGTTAAATGCTAATGGTTTTTAAAGAAAGATTTATATATTGGGCCTTTTTTTTAATGGGTTATTTAAAAGCTAAGGTTTATAAAGGGAAAATTTTATATTAGGAAAATTTTAGTAATGGTTTTAATAGCTAATGGTTTATTAAAGAAAAATTTATATATAGGGGCTTTTTTGTTTAAAGGGTTTTAATAGCTAATGATTTATTAAAGAAAAATTTATATATAGACCCTTTTTTGTAAGGGGTATAATAGCTAAAGGTTTATTAAAGAAGATTTTTATATAGGACTTTTAGTAATGGGTTTTTAAAAAGCTAATTAAAATTTTTTAAAGAAAATTTATATATAGACTTTTTAGGAATGGGTTATAATAGCAAAAGGTTTATTTTAAAAAAAGATTTTTTATATAGACTTTTTAGTAATGGGTTATAATAGCTAATGTTTATTAAAGAAAATTTAATATAGACTTTTTAGTAATGGGGTTTTTTAATAGAAATGGTTTATTAAAAAAAAAAGATTTAATTTTATAGACTTTTTTTGTAATGGGTTTAAGAGCTTTAATTTTATTAAAGAAAATTTTTTATATAGACTTTTTTTGTAAGGGTTATAATAAACTAATGGTTTTTTACAAAAAAGATTTATATTTTAGACTTTTTAATTTAAAGGGTTATAATAGCTTTTGGTTTATAAAGAAAAAATTTTTATATAGGGCTTTTTTAATGGGTTTTTTAATAAACTAAGGTTTATTAAAGAAAAGAATTTTTTAATAGGGCTTTTTTTTAATTTTGGGGTTTTAATAGCTAATGGTTTATTAAAAAAAAGATTTTAAAATAAGGACTTTATTTTAATTGGGGGGTTTTAATAAGTTTAAGATTTATTAAAAAAAGAAATTAAATTTGGGCTTTTTTTTTAATTTGGTTTTAATAGCAATGGTTTATTAAAGAAAAAATTTATAATTTAAACTTTTTTTTAAGGGGGTTTTTAAAAGCTAATGATTTATTAAAGAAAGATTTAAAATAGACTTTTTTTTAATGGGTTATAATAGCTAATGGTTTTTTTTAAAGAAAGATTTATATAAAAGGGGCTTTTTATTAAGGGTTATAATAGGCTAATTGGGTTTTATTAAAAAAAAAATTTATTATGACTTTTTAGTAATGGGGTTTTTAAAGCAAAAAGGTTTATTAAAGAAAGATTTATATAAGAATTTTTTAGTAATGGGTTATAATAAACTAAAAGGTTTATTAAAAAAAAGATTTTTATATAATAGACTTTTTTGTAAGGGTTAAAAGCAAAAGGTTTTTTTAAAGAAAAATTAATATAAGGGCTTTTTTTTTTAATGGGTTTTTAAAAAGGGTAATGGGGTTTTTTAAAGAAAGTTTATATATAGACTTTTAGTAAGGTTATAATAGCTAAGGTTTATTAAAGAAAATTTTTTATAAGACTTTTTTTAAAAGGGTTTTTAATAGCTAATGGTTTTAAAAGAAAGATTTTTTAAAATAGACTTTTTGTAAGGGGGTTTTAAAAGCTAAAAGGTTTATTTTAAAGAAAATTTATAATAGATTTTTTTTAATTTGGGGTTTTAATAAACAATGGTTTATTAAAGAAAAATTTAATATAGACCTTTTTAAATAAGGGGTTTTAATACTAATTTTTATTAAAAAAAAGATTTTTTATAAGACTTTTAGTTTTTGGTTATAATAGGGTAAGGGGGTTTTTAAAGAAAGATTTATATATAGGGGTTTTTTGTAAAAGGGTTTAAAGCTAAGGGGTTTTTTTAAAGAAAGGGTTTTTTAAAATAGGGCCCTTTTTAAATAAATGGGTTTTAATAGCCAAATGGGTTTTTTAAAGAAAGAAATTTTTATATTTGACTTTTTTTGTAATGGGTTTATAAAAGCTAATGGTTATTAAAGAAAGATTTTTTTATATGACTTTTTAGTAAGGGTTTAAATAGCCAAAAGGTTTATTAAAAAAAGATTTTTATTAGCCCTTTTTTAGTAATGGGGTTAAAAATAGCTAATGGGTTTTTTTTTTAAAGAAAGATTTTTTTATATAGACTTTTTTAGTTTTGGGTTTTAATAGCAATGGTTTATTAAAGAAAGTTTATATTTGGCTTTTTTAATGGGTTATAAAGCTTTAAAGGTTTATTTAAAAAAAGGGTTTATATATAGACTTTTTTTAAAGGTTAATAAAAGCTAAAGGTTTTTTAAAGAAAGATTTTTTTATATAGATTTTTTTTTGGGTTAAAGCTAATGGTTTATTAAAGAAAGTTTAAATTTTTATTTTAGAAATTTATTAAAAGGGTTATAATAGCCCAATGGTTTTTTTAAAGAAAGATTTTTATATAGACTTTTTATTAAGGGTTATATAGCTTTAAAGTTTATTAAAGAAAAGATTTTTATATAGAATTTTTTAATGGGTTAAAAAGAAATGATTTATTAAAGAAAAGATTTTTTAAAAGACTTTTTTTTAATGGGTTTTTAATAGCTAATTTTTATTAAAGAAAGATTTATATTTTAAAACCCTTTTTTTAAGGGTTTTAATAAGGGTAATGGTTTATTAAAGTAAAGGGTTTAATATAGACTTTTTTGTAAAAGGGTTTTTTTTTTAATTTGCTAATGGTTTATTAAAGAAAGATTTTTTTTTTATAGACTTTTTTTTAATGGGTTTTAAAAAGGTTTTAAAGGTTTATTAAAGAAAGATTTTATATAGATTTTTTTATTAAGGGGTTATAATAGCTAATGGTTTATTTTAAAAAAAAGATTTAAAATTAGACCCTTTTTTAAATTTAAAGGGTTATAATAGCTAAATGGGTTTTTTTAAAAAAAATATTTATATATAGGGCTTTTTAGTAATGGGTATAAAAAGAAAAAGGTTTTTTAAAGAAAGATTTTTTATAGGGCTTTTTTTGTAATGGGTTATAATAGCTAATGTTTTTTTTAAAGAAAATTTTTTTATATAGAAATTTTTTTGTAAAGGGTTATAAATTTGCAAAGGGGTTTATTTAAAAAAAGTTTATATTTTAAGGGCTTTTAGTAATGGGGGTTTTAAAAAGCCCAAGGTTTTAAATTTAAAAAAAGATTTATATATAGACTTTTTAGAATGGGTTATAAAAAGCTAAGGTTTATTAAAGAAAGATTTAATAAGACTTTTTTGTTTTAAAGGGTTTTTTTAATAGCTTTAATTTTTTATTAAAGAAAGATTTTATATATAGGGCTTTTTAATGGGTTATAATTAAACTAATGGTTTATTTAAAAGAAAGAATTATATATAGACTTTATTAAAGGGTTATAAAAGCTAATGGTTATTTAAAAAAGGTTTATATATTTGACTTTATTAATGGGTTTAAAAATAGCTAATGGTTTATTAAAGAAAAAAATTTTTATTTTAGAATTTTGTAATGGGTTTTTTAATAGCTAAGGTTTTTTAAAAAAAGATTTATATATAGGGCTTTTTTTAATTTGGGGGTAATAGCTAATGATTTAATTAAAAAAAAGATTTATTTAGACTTTTTTTTAATGGGTTAAAAATAGCCAATGTTTTATTTAAAGAAAGAAATTATTTTATAGACTTTTTTTTTTAATGGGTTTAATAGCAATGTTTTTAAAGAAAAATTTATAATAGCTTTTTTGAATGGGTTTTAAAAAGCTTAAGTTTATTAAAGAAAAAATTTAAATATAAGGGCTTTTAGTAATGGGGGTTTTAATAGTAATGGGGTATTTAAAAAAAGGGTTTTTATATAGACTTTTTTGTAAAAGGTTAAATAGAAATGGGGGGTTTTTAAAAAAAGATTTTATATTGGCCCCTTTTTTAAGGGTTATAAAAGTAATTTTTTATTAAAAGGAAAAAATTTATATAAGACCCTTTTTGTTAAGGGGGATAATAGGTAAAGGTTTTTTTTAAAGAAAAAATTTTATATATAGACTTTTTATAATTTGGGGTTATAAAGCAAAGGTTTATTTAAAAAAAGATTTTTATATAGGGCTTTTTAATCGGGGGATTAGCTAATTTGGGTTTTTTAAAGAAAATTTATATATAGACTTTTTATTTAAGGGTTTTTAATAGTAAATGGTTTTTTAAAGAAAATTTTTATATAGATTTTTTAATGGGTTATAAATAGCTAATGGTTTATTAAAGAAAAATTTATATATAGGGCTTTTTTAAAATGGGTTATAATAGTAATGGTTTTTTAAAGAAAAAAATTTATATTAGAAATTTTTTGGAAAGGGTTAAAAAGCCCAAGGGTTTATTAAAGAAAATTTATAAAAAGACCTTTTTTTGGAATGGGTTATTTAAAAGCTAATGGGTTTTAAAAAAGAAAGATTTTTATATAGACTTTTTATAGGGTTATAATAGCTAATGGTTTATTTTAAAAAAAATTTTTATTATAAAACTTTTTTTTAAAAGGGTTTTAATAGCTAAGGTTATTAAAGAAAATTTTTATATAGGCCTTTTTTTTAATGGGGATAAAGCTTAAAGGGTTTTTTTTCAGAATTTTTATATAATTTGACTTTTTTTTAATGGGTTAAAAATAGCTAAAGGTTTATTACAGGGGAAATTTTTTTATATAAGTTTTTTTGGGTTATTAAAATTAGGGGAAGGGGAAATTCAGGAAAATTTTTACAAAATTTGAATTTTTATTAATGGGTTTAAAAGCTAAAGGCCTTTTTTTCCGGGGAATTATTTTTACAGGTTTTCCCCATTTTGTTTCCCGACAAAAACCCCTTTTAAGGCCCCCAAAAAAGGGGGAAGGATTTCATTTGGTACCATTAACCCTTTTAATTATTTTTAGGAATGGTTTTGCCCCCCTGTTTAGTACCTTTCCCCTCTCCCCCGTTTTCCCTTTCCTTATTTCCCCCAAAGACCATTTTATATAAGCCAAAAAGGGAAAAATCTGGGGTGAAAGGGGGGTTTTACTACTAATACTACTACTTTTACTCTACTTTTCCCAACCCCCCTAAACCTACCCCCTCCCCTCCCCCCTACTTCATCCCCCTCCTCCCCTTTTAAACCCCCCTTCCCTCCCTCCTCCTTCCCCTCCTCCTTCCCTTCCTTTCCCCTTCCCTCCCCCTTTTCCCCCCTCCGCCCTTTTTAACCAAAAAGAAAGGGCCGGGGAAGGGGGGTTTTTAACTTTTTAAACTCCCTTTTTTATCCTAATTCCATTATCCTTAACCTTCCCTTATTTCCCCCCCCTCCTCCTTCCCCTAAAATCCCCCCCTCCTTTCCCCTCCTCCTCCCCTTCCTTTATTTTTCTCCTTTTTTCCTTCTCCCTCCTTTTTCCCGGGAAAAATTGGGGGGGGAAGGGGCAAAATTTTAAAAAATTTTTATTTTAAAGGGGGCCCCTTTAATTGAAAAATTTACTTACCTTAAAAGGGGGTTTCCCGGGAAAACCCTTAGGCCCCGGAAATTGGCCATTTTAAGGGTACCCAAAAGGGGGAGAAAAAGATTTTAACTTGGCCCCTGTTTTAGACCCAGTTTCCAAAATTTCCAAGGGGGGTAATTAAATTTTCCTTAAATTTTTTGGCTGACAAAAACCAAATTTTTTTTAGCCAAAAGGGAAAAATTGGGGGGGAAGGGGTTAAAATTTTTTATTCCCATACCCAACCCGAATTTTTTCCAAAAAAAATTGGGGGGGTTAAAAATCTTCAGATTCTCATAAATACATTATACGGCTTTAACCCTTTTAAAACCCCAGAGGAATTAATTTCAAAGGGAAAAATTTGGGGGGAAAAAAAAAAAGAAAATTTTAAAGGAAAAAAGAGGATTTTTTAGGGCCCAACCTGGGGGAGTTCCCGTCCCTAAACTAGGGAATTCAACTTTTGTTATTTTACCTGAACCAAACCCGCCCTTTTAAAAACCCAAAAAAAAATTGGGGGTAAACTTAAAACCTTTTACTATCCTCCAAAACCCAACAACCAGGGGCCATTTTTTTCCCAAAAAAACTGGGGGTTTTCCCCTTATCCTACTTCTTTTACCCCTTTTTAAAAAACTTTCAACTTCTACCCCTACTTAATTAACCCATCCAATTTAAACAACCAACAGGCCCCCCTTTTTTAGGAAAGGAAAATTTTAAAAATAAAACCCCTAAAAAAAAAAAAAACCAAGACCAAACAACCCCACCTTACCCAAAACCCCTCCCCCCCCACCCCCCCAAACCCGGGGCCCCCCAAACCCCCACACCCAAACACACCCTTTTAAACCCCCCAAATTTTTTACCCCAAACCCAAACAAACCCCCACCCAAACCCACCAAAAAACCAAACCCACCCCCAAAAAAAAATAAAAACCATAAAAAAAAAAAAACCCCCCACACCACACACATTAGATGATTTGTAGTGAGTATAAGCAGTATTTTATAGCTATGACCTGTTTAGTATCCTTGTCCACTAACTCATGTGGTATATTCAGTGACTTTTCGTTATTTTATGGCTGACAACAGACCATTTTATATAGCAAAGGAAAGATCTGGGCGTGAAGGGGTTAACACTACTACTACTACTACTACTACAACAACAACAGACCATTTTATATAGCAAAGGAAAGATCTGGGCGTGAAGGGGTTAACACTACTACTACTACTACTACTACTACTACTACTACTACTACTACTACTACTACTACTACTACTACTACAACAACAACAGACCATTTTATATAGCAAAGGAAAGATCTGGGCATGAAGGGGTTAAGAACATAAGAAAATAAGGAAGCTACAAGAGGCCATGAGACCTACACGAGGTAGTTCCTGTCACCTAACACTACCTACATCAACCTTTCATCCCCATCCATGAACCTATCCAGCCCCTCTTTAAAGCTCCCTAATGACTCCACGCTAACTACCTGTCTACTGAGTCCATGCCAATCATTCACCACCCTATTTGTGAACCAGTTTTTCCCTATTTCCTTTCTAAATCTACGCTTTTCCAGCTTGCATCCGTGACTTCTTGTTCTACCCTGGTTAAAAGTCGTAAGAACTTTTCCTACCTCTCCTTTATTAAATCCCTTGATCCACTTAAACACTTCTATCAGATCGCCCCTTACTCTGCGTCTCTCCAGTGAGTGTAACTTTAATTAACCTACACACACCTATACACACACACACACACACACACACACACACACACACACACACACACCTACACACACACACACACACCTACACACACACACACACACACCTACACATACACACACACACACACACACACACACACACCTACACATACACACACACACACACACACACACACACACACCACACACACACATGCACACACCTACACACACACACACACACACACACACGCACTAAGCGTATAATTAATGATAACCTATAATTAATTATATAATTAATGATAATGATAATAGTTAATGAACGGCTTGGTTAGTCAGAGGGACAAGTGCCATGCTGGGGTCCCGGCCCCGCTCATTGCCGGGGATTTTTCATTGACAAATTCCGGTGGTAACTGTCCCGCTTGAGCAAGGGGATGGGTGTGTGAGGTCCCAGCATTGCCCAAAGATCGGTAATAATGAACGCCAAGCCTGCTCCGGGAGGGTGGACCTGTTGATCACGAGTCTGTCTCACGTGGACAAGACCATGGGTGAATGACACACACACACACACACACACACACACACACACACACACACACACACACACACATTCAAATTTCCCTACACTTTTTTTGTTCGGGCGACGATGACGGCGGGAGGACACTCAGAACATAAACACTAGCTGGCGACCTTAGTGTAGCCCGTTATCAACGTCGCCACTCTGGTGATATTTTAGTCATTTGTTCATTTATAGCCCTACTATGACACAGATGAAGACACAACGTGACACAGACTCTCCAGATAGCCCCTTCTAACTGTCCTGAAATCATGGATGTAGAAATGTAACTATTAACGCCCCCATCCACGGTACGATTGGTCGTACGATCTGATCCGACAGACCTGATCCGATGGATAGCCTACCACCCACTAACGATCCCACCGCACCTCAGGACCAGTTCATTTGGTGATAGAAACGGTGGAGAGCGGTTCCCATGATGGGTCTGTGCAACCAGGATACAATTACTTGTGATGGAATCCAATACCACAACTGAGCAGCGTAAACATCCCCGCTCACGCCAAATTTCATAGAGGCAATTATTTTCTTAATATATTTCCGGCACACTTCTCATATTGTTGTTGTTTTGTTACTGTTTCCACACTACCTAGCCTGACTGTCGCTCACTGACGCTCCTGAAGTCTCTGCCAATACTTCATAAGTTGCATTTTTCTTATATTTATCCATTTACTCTTTGCTTTTTATTTGCCACAAACATTCAGTTTCTATATCATTGGATGACTTCTGTCCAAAAGTGTTTGTCATCAAAGAAACCCTTCATCTTGGTAGTCCTCTCACGACGCTGTCAGTGGCAAAACTGACGGCTGGCCTCACGGTCACCACACTCACGGTGCCATCCGGTCTGAACCGGATGATCTGTCGGATCTAAAAACCTAACACTGCTTGGTCGCCATCCGACCAGCTGTCAGTCGGTCGGACAAACCAAAATCACCCCACTCACGATCCAATCTGGTTGTATCCAACTAGACCTGTCCCATGGTTGTACGACCAGATGGCACCGTGGATGGGGCCTTTAACGCCACCACACGGCTGTACCTAACAAAGAAACCTTGGCCTGGCGACTTTACTGTTAGCTACAGTAATGCTACTACTACTACTACTACTACACGGCTGTAACTAACAAAGAAACCTTGGCCTGGCGACTTTACTGTTAGCTACAGTAATGCTACTACTACTACTACTACTACACGGCTGTAACTAACAAAGAAACCTTGGCCTGGCGACTTTACTGTTAGCTACAGTAATGCTACTACTACTACTACTACTACACGGCTGTAACTAACAAAGAAACCTTGGCCTGGCGACTTTACTGTTAGCTACAGTAATGCTACTACTACTACTACTACTACACGGCTGTAACTAACAAAGAAACCTTGGCCTGGCGACTTTACTGTTAGCTACAGTAATGCTACTACTACTACTACTACTACACGGCTGTAACTAACAAAGAAACCTTGGCCTGGCGACTTTACTGTTAGCTACAGTAATGCTACTACTACTACTACTACTACACGGCTGTAACTAACAAAGAAACCTTGGCCTGGCGACTTTACTGTTAGCTACAGTAATGCTACTACTACTACTACTACTACACGGCTGTACATGACAAAGAAACCTTGGCCTGGCGACTTTACTGTTAGCTACAGTAATGCTACTACTACTACTACTACTACTACTACTACTACACGGCTGTACATAACAAAGAAACCTTGGCCTGGCGACTTTACTGTTAGCTACAGTAATGCTACTACTACTACTACTACTACACGGCTGTACCTAACAAAGAAACCTTGGCCTGGCGACTTTACTGTTAGCTACAGTAATGCTACTACTACTACTACTACTACACGGCTGTAACTAACAAAGAAACCTTGGCCTGGCGACTTTACTGTTAGCTACAGTAATGCTACTACTACTACTACTACTACTACTACTACTACACGGCTGTACATAACAAAGAAACCTTGGCCTGGCGACTTTACTGTTAGCTACAGTAATGCTACTACTACTACTACTACTACAACGGCTGTACCTAACAAAGAAACCTTGGCCTGGCGACTTTACTGTTAGCTACAGTAATGCTACTACTACTACTACTACTACACGGCTGTACATGACAAAGAAACCTTGGCCTGGCGACTTTACTGTTAGCTACAGTAATGCTACTACTACTACTACTACTACTACTACTACTACTACTACTACACGGCTGTACATAACAAAGAAACCTTGGCCTGGCGACTTTACTGTTAGCTACAGTAATGCTACTACTACTACTACTACTACACGGCTGTACATAACAAAGAAACCTTGGCCTGGCGACTTTACTGTTAGCTACTACTACTACTACTACTACTACTACTATTATTACTACTACTACTACTACTACACGTCTGTACATAACAAAGAAACCTTGGCCTGGCGACTTTACTGTTATCTACGGTAGGAAGGAGCTTGTGTTCTTATGTTCTGATGTACCCTAGGGAGGAGCTTGTGTTCTTATGTTCTCCTTATGTTCTTGTGTTCTCTTTATGTTCTGATGTACCCTAGGAAGGAGCTTGTGTTTTTATGTTCTTATGTTCCCTAGGGAGGAGCTTCAAGCCTTTTCCGGGAGGGTAGCACTGCTGATCACGAGTCCAGCTCACGTGGACAAGACCATGGGTGAATGACACACACACACACACATGGGTCCTCCATTACCCTGGAGGACTACACCACCAGCCTCCCTGCAGGTGCCAGGGTCCTCCAGCTGCTCAGGGCGAGGCTGTACCACATGCTGCACAAGTCCGCGCAGGGTAAGCCACGGTTCTCCTGTTGCTACTGTTGCTAGGGTGAGCCCATGGTTCTCCTGTTGCTACTGTTGCTAGGGTGGGCCAATGGTTCTCGTAGGGAGCTTTAAAGAGGGGCTGGATAGTGTTATGGATGTAGTAGTAGTAGTAGTTGTTAGTGGGGAGTCATTAGGGAGCTTTAAAGAGGGGCTGGATAGTGTTATGGATGTAGTAGTAGTAGTAGTAGCAGTTGTTAGTGTGGAGTCATTAGGGGCTTTAAAGAGGGGCTGGATAGGTTCATGGATGGGGATGAAAGGTGGATGTAGGTAGTGTTAGGTGACAGGAACTACCACGTGTAGGTCTCAAGGCCTCTTGTAGCTTCCTTATTTCCTTATGTTCTCGTGTTGTAGCGGTCTTGTCATGATCATTTATAGACGCAGATCTTTGTTAAGGGGCGGTCACACTAGCCATTTTTACCCGTGGATTGGGCGATTTAGCGTGGGCTGGGTGTCCAATGGCCGTCCAGTGGCTGAAAAACTGCCCAGCATCGACGCCCAGCGGTGGACGGAGCGAATCGTTTATCCGTGGGCGACCCAGCCTCACTATGTCTGGGCAGCAGAGAGGATTGAGGGTCTATAGTATTGACAGCAAGCTAATTTAAGAAAATGATGTATCTTTATTCAAGAATAAGGCTAATACATGGTAGTAATCCTAGATAATTACATTTGTCTGAGATGATCAACGATGAGGGACTATACAATGATCACTAAGGCAAAGCTACACACTCGCTTGACCTTAGAGCTTCAAGTATAAACAAAGCCGTCTTGCCTTATGAATAAAACCCGTTCTTTGTGTTATTAAGGATTGCGATGATTCCCTGAGGAACTCTATGACCCCTGGTGATGTCCTATGATGCTATCACAGGCGCGGCACCAGCAGTAGTGAGGGGCAGGGGACAGACGTAGGCGGTGCGGTTTATGAAACTCATCGATGGGAGTTTTTGCCGAAAAACCAACCGAGAATTCTCGCCGACGTGGAAATTTTAACCTAACCAGGACATTGGCATCTTACTTAACCTAAATGAGCAAGCTTTTGCTGGCATTTCATCCCTGAATGCAGAAATACAGGTAAACCCTAGGTAATAATGGACGAGGACTGCGCGGTCATTTTCAGTAACACCGACAAATTTTTCCTGCCCCAAAATAGGTGCTTTTTCGAATGGAGATAGTTTCATTTTCCGGAAACCAATAGTTTTCATACAAAAAAAAAATAATCACCGAATTTTATGGTCGCCGTTTGCATTAATAACACTGAATCTCCATCAGAAAAAGCACTAAAACTTGACCGGGAATAATGTGTCAGGGTCTCAGATAACAGGGAAGTGATTGAATAGAACATACCAAACCTTATAGGTTTTAATGAAACCTAACCTAACCTTAACCACAAAGTATACCTAACCTAACCTTGTAGGTTTTAACGAAACCTAACCTAACCTTAACCACAAAGTATACCTAACCTAACCTTATAGGTTTTAATAAAGCCTAACCTAACCTTAACCTAAGGTTAGGTTAGGTATACTTAGTGGTTAAGGTTAGGCTAAGTTTCATTAAAACCTATAAGGTTAAGCTAAGGACAGGTTTGGTATGTTCTATTCAATCACTTCCCGGTTATCTGAGACCCTGACACATTTTTCTTGGTAAAGTTTTAGTGTTTTTTTTTAAGAAATTCAGTGTTTTTAATGGAAACGGCGACCATAAAATTTGGTGAAGAATTTTTTTGATTGTATGAAAACTATTGCTTTCCGGAAAATAAATTATCTCCATTAGAAAAAGCACTATTTTGGGGCAGGAAAAATGTGTCAGTTTCTCTGAAAATGACCGCGCAGTCCTCGTCCATTATTACCAAAGCCTGATTAAATGTGTTAATTGGGTCCTGTAATATCAAGAATTGGAAGACTCGCCGCTGGCGGCGAGAGTTCCGATCGGCGACAGTTCCAGGTACCCACCGCCGATAGGAATTCTCGCCGCCGTCGTCAAGTGTTGCAATTCTTGATATTACAGGACCCAATATCATTTAATCAAGTTTTACCTGTGTTTGTGCATTCAGGGATAATACTACGTTACTTATCAGTTGTTAATAGGTGCCAATGCCAGGTCAGGTTAAAATTTCACGCGGCGAGAGTTCCAGATTGTGTTTCGGCATAATTCCCATCGGCGACAGTTCCATACCGGCGGTGTTTACTCACGGCACACCTGATGTGCCGTGAGTTTCGCGTGGAATTATCTCTTAGTACCTCAAATATACCGAAATACCCTAACCATACCAAATATACAAAATCCCGATAGAATACACCATCCGACTACAAATATACCGATAATACACGCGTAAATTACTCGACACAAAAGTATCCGTAATACACTATTACCGAAATACAAAAAATATACGATAATACACTAAATATACCGAATACAAAAAATATACCGCATACACCTAATATACCGAATACAAATATACCGTAATACACCTAAATATAACTCAGATAATACACCTAAATATACCGAAATACAAAAAAATATACCGATAATACACCTAAATATACCGAAATACACCCTAAACACGTTTTAAAAATGTATGTATTATGTCTCTTGATACCTTATTTTAGTGTATTGTCATGTATTTCGGTGTATTACGGTATATTTTGGTATTAAGACGCCGTTGTCGCGTTTGTTTTGATTTGAGATCTGCCTAGCACTGGGCTGGGAGGCGCCGCGGCCAGACAGTAGTGTGACCACTTGCTCTGGGCGCCCAGAAGTAGCTCTGCCCCAGCCCACGCAAAACCGCCCAGTCCACGGGTAAAAATGGCAAGTGTGACCGTAGCTTTAAAGTAATCGTCCAGACCATTTCATCATTCCTGATTTAATGCAATCAAATCATAGCCATTAACGAGTATATCAACAATACGTCGTCACTTTTTGTATCCAGTCAGCCGTTTTTAAATAATCCGCAATCAAAATCTGCAAATTCCCCGAGTTTTCAAAACGCTCTCAAGGTTTGCAGACGCTCAGGCTCAGGCTCGGTGACGCAGCATCAGGGAGGCTCCTCTTCCCGCGCTGATCAGAGAGGCACGTAAACACAGAGATAAATATAGTACTTGAAGATATTTGGGTGTTTCTGATAGATTGTTTTGCTATATGCCACATGCATGCATCCTTTATGGGTGCAGCAAGACAGCTGTGCCTTTCCAGAAAAGTTTGCACACGGAAAGGAGTGGCGTGTGTAGGAGTGGAGTGGCGGAGTGGCGTGTGGTGATTCACGCCTATGGTGTGTTGGGGCGAACAGTTGTGTTGAGAAACGGTGTATAGTGAGGGTAGCGATGGACCACCACGACTGTGAGGCTTTGCCTCTTAACAAGACCAAGTAAACCAAGTAAACCAGTTGTGGAGTGGGCGTGGGCGTGCCCTGTGGTGAGAGACCCTGTGGTGGTGTGGCTGTCACACTTTCTGCCTTCCCGCCCGCATATTTTCCAACTCTATGCTGTAGTTAATGCTAGTATGTGGTTTCCGAGTAATTACGTTTGACTGTAGCTCCAAAACTAACCATAGGATTTTCTGGAAAGTACCTTCATTGTGATTCCCACACACACATGGTTTAATCTTATATACCAATCCATGTTTTGGAGAAGTGCCAGGTCCTCCTGCTGAACCTCAGGCTCTGCTAACACCTGTTCATCCACCTCGTACTCGGGCTCAAACATATAGGATCCCATGACAATCTGAGGTTCGTTTTCCTCATAGTATACGCGACCAGTCGTCATTTCTTTCGGTTCAGATTGAGCATCGTACTCTAATCTGTCACAGCGACAGATTCACTGTCTGACACCGAAGTACAATCGCTCATCATAACATTTGCCGACAGGTGTCAGACAGAGTGTCTGCGGGCGTCCCTGTTCTGACGTCATCAATAACAGTCGTAGCCCTGTTGGAGGGAAGATTTTTTTTTTCACGCGCTTTTTACAAAAGTCTTGTTTTTACGGAAATAAGGCCTGGAAATCAATTATTTTTGGTGGATTAGGTGTTTTGAATGTACAGTCAACATAATTCGGCGAAAAAAATTTGGGTCTGGACGATTACTTAAGGGAACTATTCCTACGTGCCCTGGATGTCTTTTTACTACTACTACTACTACTACTACTACTACTACTACTACTACTACCACTACTACTACTACCACCACCACCACCACCACCACCACCACCACCACCACCACCACCACCACCACCACCACCACCACCACCACTACTACTACCACTACCACCACCACCACCTATTCATCTATTTTTATAAGTATCCTTTGCTTTGTATACAATCCTTCAGAGTCCTTCACGGGCCTCTTCGCTCCTTCAGGCATGCTACAGGAGTCATGGGAGGGCATTAGAAGTCCCACAGGATGCTATAGTATGCCTAGGTCTTTATAAGTATCCTTCGCTTTGTATACAATCCTTCAGAGTCCTTCACGGGCACTCTTCGCTCCTTCAGGCATCCTACAGGAGTCCATGGGAGGGCATTAGAAGTCCCACAGGATTGCTATAGTATTCCTAGGTTTTTATAGTACTTTGACAATCGCATGGGTGGCTCAAATAGGGATTAATACTACTAATCTAATACTGAAATACTACTACTGATCGTTGTATTGAGTCATGATTAATCTAGCAATGCCTAGCATATGTATGTCTTGTATAAGTTTTGTCTAATTTGTGGTTTTTAAGGACTATCTGGAAGTATCATGTCATTGTGAAGTGGCTGAAATAGGGACTTCTAATCTTATAACTGAAAACTGACGCCAGATTCGTGTTCAGCATGCCCGATAACTGCTAGCACTCATTTTCAAGCAAATCTATTTTTTCAAAAAATATTGCAAATTTTGAAGGTGTATGCCTTGATTTTTTTTTAAATCACGTTTTTTTCAATAACTAAAAAACTATGGTAGATAAATGCAAGAGGTAAAAATGTAAGTATGAAGTAGATCAAGGGCTATCATTTGGCGTATAGCAAAAAAATATTGATTGGTAAATCACCGAGAAAATAGCATATTCGTACATTTATACAAAATATCAATTTTCTCGACAACCATGAGGTGTTTTGATAAATAGATTACTGCATCCTGTAGAACACCTCAAGATGATCCTTTGTTACTTCCATAAGTTTTCTTACGACTCATAGTTTTGCGGCAAAATGACAAAAACCTGATTTTTGTCAATTTTGGAATATTTTTGAGTAGCCAGAAATCCAAAAATATTTTTTTCGCTAGATAATTTGAAATGCCGGGGATACAATTGTAGATCCATCCATTGACAATAACTTTTGATGGGTAAGTGTAGCTGTGTGAGAAACAAGTTGTGAGCTGAACGCGTTATAGTAAATATATAAGTTTATAATTCAGAAAGCGTTCACGATAGGTCAGTGTTATGCGAGACCAGTGTTGCCACCTCAGTGTAGGGGAAGGGACTCACTCTAGAGGATTGTCAGGCAGTGTAATATATCATACTTCTAGTTTAAAGCAGTTTTACTTTGAAAATCACAAGTTATACTGAACCTAAGAACAAAACAAAAAAAACACAACCCAGCATATTTTATTAACATGTACATGCATACATACATAGATAACTTAACATTGCCATTGTAATACCTGCCTCCATAAAAAGAAAATAATATTAAAATAATTAAAAAAGTATATAACTGCATTAAAAAAAGTAAAAAAATGTGGCATCAGCATCTATGACGCTATATTGCAGGTGTTGGCAAAGTGTGACCACTGCTACACCCTCCCCTGCCAGAACGGCGCCACCTGTCACTCCCTGGCCAACCGCAGCTACGAGTGTGAGCGTCTGCCCGCCTACTACGGACCCAACTGCCAGGACAAGATTGCCGCCTGTTACGCAAATCCCTGGCACAACTTTGGCACACTTGCAAGATCTTGGAGCAGGGCCGCTTCAGGTAAATGACTCCCTGCATGTACAACTCAGGCATCATTTTGTTATGCATTGCCTAGACTCAAGCATCATTGTCTGACCTTTCAGCCCCATCCATGAACCTATCCAGCCTCCTTTTAAAGCTCCCTAATGACCCCGCACTAACTACCTGTCTACTGAGTCCATGCCAATCATTCACCACCCTATTTGTGAACCACTAACTACCTGTCTACTGAGTCCATGCCAATCATTCACCACCCTATTTGTGAACCACTAACTACCTGTCTACTGAGTCCATGCCAATCATTCACCACCCTATATGTGAACCACTAACTACCTGTCTACTGAGTCCATGCCAATCATTCACCACCCTATTTGTGAACCACTAACTACCTGTCTACTGAGTCCATGCCAATCATTCACCACCCTATTTGTGAACCAGTTTTTCCCTATTTCCTTTCTAAATCTAGGCTTTTCCAGCTTGCATCCGTGACTTCTTGTTCTACCCTGGTTAAAAGCCGTCAGAACTTTTCCTACCTCTCCTTTATTAAATCCCTTGATCCACTTAAACACTTCTATCAGATCGCCCCTTGTCTTGATCGCATGGTATACGTATAATACAATAATGGGACTGTCAGACACACACTAACATCTTAAACACACAATTAAACACACAAGTCTGTACACACATTAAAATACTAACATCATAGAATAGTAAATAATAAAATAAAATAAAATAATAAATAGTCAAAATAGTCCTACACAAGTATGATGTCATTTAAAAGTGTCACACCATCAATAGTAAAATAGTCATACAATCCTATCCATGTCATAACAACAAGTACAGTTAATGGTCAAGCATTAAAAGATAGTTTGTAAGCTTCTTGTTAAAATTGTACTTAGATTTGTTGTTGTTGATATGAGTAGTAAGACTGTTCCCTGGTTGCGGTGCAGACACCAGCACTGCCCTGTCTCCTGTGTGGGTGTTAGTGCTGGGAACGTACAGCTGGTGCTGGATGTCTTGTGTTTACACTGTGTCTCTCTTGCCCTGGGTAGTGGGAACAACCAACATGGGAGTCTTGTATAGGTTATATTATAAACAGTAAGGCCAAGCTCGTACTTATACCTTGCCTTTGCCTGGAGCCACTGGAGCTCTCAGGTAGGGCGTTACGGGGTCATATGGTGTGCCGCCCAGTGCAACTTTTGCGGCAAAGTTCTGCATTTTGTGAATGTGTTGCAAATGAGTAGCACTTGCCACTCCCCAGATCTTCATTCAGCCCATCCTTTATTATGACTAAAACAAGAGACTGTATCACTGTGATGCTTGTGTTCTTATCCAAGGTATCTGTAATGCCATGTATGTACAGTACAGTCCCTACAGTGTTCTGACAGATGCACGTCATAGGTGTAGCGAATAGCTTACAGTTGTCAAAATATAAACCCAGGTTCTTTATGGAGCTGCTCGGCACTGTGGCGCTGTCATCCACCTGGCTACGAGTGTCGCCTGGGATCTGTGCCATGTGTCCTCGGGTGCCAATAAACATACATTGTGTTTTGCTAGAATTCAACATTAAACCATTGGTGGGAAAATACAATTTTGCTTGAGTTAGAGTTTGTTCACTTTTGTTAATCAATTACTGAATATTATCTATGGCAGCAGTATGTATGAACTGTGTGTCCTCGGCGTCTTGAATCACTAAACACTCGCTGATACAATGGCAGAGATCCCTTATATCAATGAGGACAAGAATAGGCCCGAGCACAGATCTGTGGGACACCAAACCTGGTCTCAAGTTTGCCTGACACATGATTTCCTAACACCACAGATGGCCTTCTATTTTCAAGATAATTTCGAAACCAGAAGGGATCTATATTTGACATAATACACTGTTTCATTATTATTTCGTGACTTACGCTGTGGAAAGCCTTGGAAAGGTCACATAATGATACCAAGGACACTTTCTTGCTGTCCATGTTCTCGTATAATTTATTAGACAGTGATAAGGCTGATTCACACTGGCGTTTTCTCGTCACATTTATCTGACGAGAAGGGTCGGGGTCTGGGGCTGGTGTCATGATCGCAATAAGTTGTCAAAAAAAATCACACACCAATCGCTCGGTCTTTATCTACCGACTTGACGAGAATTTCGCGCTCCAAATTCAAATAAACGCTGAAGCCAGCACCACCCTCTCCCAAATTACCCCAATGATTGGTATAATTTCGATATTGGGCACTAAAAACTAACAAATTTAACTTACATCATCGTGCAGATCTTTTCATCCTTAATTTGAATCCAAATTTCCCATGCCAATGGCGATACATATAATACCAAAAATTTTCCATTTTAGCTACCGTAGATAACAGTGAAGCCGCCAGTTCTACGCTTCTTTGTTATGTACAGCCGTGTGGTGGCGTTAATACTTACATTTGTACATCCATGATTTCAGGACAGTTAGAAGGGGCTATCTGGAGAGTCTGTGTCATTTTGTGTCTTCATCTGTGTCATATTACGGCTATAAATGAACAAATTACAAAAATAAAACCGAGTGGCGATCTCACTATACCTACTACAGTAAAGTCGTCAGCTAGTATTTTAACCCAACAGTTGAGTCGCCACTCTGGGGAATTCAGGGAAATTAGAGGTAAAGTAAAACAAGTCTCTATATATATTAGCTGCGGAAGATGCTTGGATATATAAAAATTCTCTGGCCAACGTGAAAATAATTCTATTCAAGTTTGAAAGATCTGGCAAGTCTGCGTCCTGTCGCCCGAAAAGCTATTGTTTACTGTCTGTCATCGCGCGAAGAAAAACGTGAGAAGCAAAATGCGCAACAGTTATATTTGCAGCTACAAAGCATAAAACAACGCTGAAACAGTGTAGATTATACAGTCATGATATAAACTACTGTGTAACATCTTCAGTGGCACATAAAAATCAGTAGTGATGCTATAATTCGTAATATTTGGCGCCTGGCGACTTCACTGTTATCTACGGTAGGAGTTCTGTTGTTACGTCAGCGGTCTTGATTTCAGTTCCCAGCAATTTGATTTCCATGTCTTCAGTTTCCCGTTTAGACATTATTGTTTCAATGTTCTTTGTCATTTTGGGCACTTGTTCCCTGGCCACTGTTCTCTCCACTTGTTCCCTTGCCACTGTTCTCTCCACTTGTTCCCTTGCCACTGTTCCCTCCACTTGTTCCCTTGCCACTGTTCTCTCCACTTGTTCCCTTGCCACTGTTCTCTCCACTTGTTCCCTTGCCACTGTTCCCTCCACTTGTTCCCTTGCCACTGTTCTCTCCACTTGTTCCTTGCCACTTGTTTTCCCTTGCCACTGTTTCTCTCCACTTGTTCCCTTGCCACTGTTCTCTCCACTTGTTCCCTTGCCACTGTTCCTCCACTTGTTCCCTTGCCACTGTTCTCTCCACTTGTTCCCTTGCCACTGTTCCCTCACTTGTTCCCTTGCACTGTTCCCTCCACTTGTTCCCTTGCCACTGTTCCCTCCACTTGTTCCCTGCCACTGTTCTCTCCACTTGTTCCCTTGCCACTGTTCTCCTCCACTTGTTCCCTTGCCACTGTTCTCTCCACTTGTTCCCTTGCCACTGTTCTCTCCACTTGTTCCCTTGCCACTGTTCTCTCCACTTGTTCCCTTGCCACTGTTCCCTCCACTTGTTCCCTTGCCACTGTTCCCTCCACTTGTTCCCTTGCCACTGTTCCCTCCACTTGTTCCCTTGCCACTGTTCTCTCCACTTGTTCCCTTGCCACTGTTCTCCTCCACTTGTTCCCTTGCCACTGTTCTCTCCACTTGTTCCCTTGCCACTGTTCCCTCCACTTGTTCCTTGCCACTGTTCCTCCACTTGTTCCCTTGCCACTGTTCTCTCCACTTGTTCCCTTGCCACTGTTCTCTCCACTTGTTCCCTTGCCACTGTTCCCTCCACTTGTTCCCTTGCCACTGTTCTCTCCACTTTCCCTGCCACTGTTCCTCCACTTGTTCCCTTGCCACTGTTCTCTCCACTTGTTCCCTGGCCACTGTTTCCTCCTCCACTTTTCCCTTGCTCACTGTTCTCTCCACTTGTTCCCTGGCCACTGTTCCCTCCACTTGTTCCTTGCCACTGTTCTCTCCACTTGTTCCCTTGCCACTGTTCTCTCCACTTGTTCCCTTGCCACTGTTCCCTCCACTTGTTCCCTTGCCACTGTTCTCTCCACTTGTTCCCTTGCCACTGTTCTCTCCACTTGTTCCCTTGCCACTGTTCTCTCCACTTGTTCCCTTGCCACTGTTCTCTCCACTTGTTCCCTTGCCACTGTTCTCTCCACTTGTTCCCTTGCCACTGTCTCTCCACTTGTTCCCTTGCCACTGTTCTCTCCACTTGTTCCCTTGCCACTGTTTCCTCCACTTGTTCCTGCCACTGTTCTCTCCACTTGTTCCCTTGCCACTGTTCTCTCCACTTGTTCCCTTGCACTGTTCTCTCCACTTGTTCCCTTGCCACTGTTCTCTCCACTTGTTCCCTTGCCACTGTTCTCTCCACTTGTTCCCTGCCACTGTTCTCTCCACTTGTTCCCTTGCCACTGTTCTCTCCACTTGTTCCCTTGCCACTGTTCCCTCCACTGTTCCCTGGCCACTGTTCCCATCCACTTGTTCCCTTGCCACTGTTCTCTCCACTTGTTCCCTTGCCACTGTTCCCTCCACTTGTTCCCTGGCCACTGTTCTCTCCACTTGTTCCCTTGCCACTGTTCTCTCCACTTGTTCCCTTGCCACTGTTCTCTCCACTTGTTCCCTTGCCACTGTTCTTCTCCACTTGTTCCCTTGCCACTGTTCCTCCACTTGTTCCCTTGCCACTGTCTCATCTCCCACTTGTTCCCTTGCCACTGTTCTCTCCACTTGTTCCCTTGCCACTGTTCTCTCCACTTGTTCCCTTGCCACTGTTCTCTCCACTTGTTCCCTTGCCACTGTTCTCTCCACTTGTTCCCTTGCCACTGTTCTCTCCACTTGTTCCCTTGCCACTGTTCTCTCCACTTGTTCCTTGCCACTGTTCTCTCCACTTTTCCCCTTCCGCCATGTTCTCTCCACTTGTTCCTTGCCACTGTTCTCCTCCACTTGTTCCCTTGCCACTGTTCTCTCCACTTGTTCCCTTGCCACTGTTCTCTCCACTTGTTCCCTTGCCACTGTTCTCTCACTTGTTTTTCCCCTTTCCACTGTTCCTCCACTTGTTCCCTTGCCACTGTTCTCTCCACTTGTCCCTTGCCACTGTTCCCTCCACTTGTTCCCTTGCCACTGTTCTCTCCACTTGTTCCCTTGCCACTGTTCTCTCCACTTGTTCCCTTGCCACTGTTCTTCCTCCACTTGTTCCCCTTGCCACTGTTCTCTCCACTTGTGTCCCTTGCCACTGTTCTCTCCACTTGTTCCCTTGCACTGTTCTCTCCACTTGTTCCCTTGCCACTGTTCTCTCCACTTGTTCCCTTGCCCACTGTTCTCTCCACTTGTTCCCTTGCCACTGTTCCCTCCACTTGTTCCCTTGCCACTGTTCTCTCCACTTGTTCCCTGCCACTGTTCCCTCCACTGTTCCCTTGCCACTGTTCTCTCCACTTGTTCCCTTGCCACTGTTCTCTCCACTTGTTCCCTTGCCACTGTTCTCTCCACTTGTTCCCTTGCCACTGTTCTCTCCACTTTTCCTTGCCACTGTTCCTCCATTGTTCCCTTGCACTGTTCTCTCCACTTGTTCCCTTGCCACTGTTCTCCCCCACTTGTTCCCTTGCCACGTTCTCTCCACTTGTTCCCTTGCCACTGTTCTCTCCACTTGTTCCTTGCCACTGTTCTTCCACTTGTTCCCTGCCACTGTTCTCTCCACTTGTTCCCTTGCCACTGTTCTCTCCACTTGTTCCCTTGCCACTGTTCTCTCCACTTGTTCCTTGCCACTGTTCTCTCCACTTGTTCCCTTGCCACTGTTCTCTCCACTTGTTCCCTGCCACTGTTCTCTCCACTTGTTCCCTTGCCACTGTTCTCTCCACTTGTTCCCTTGCCACTGTTCTCTCCACTTTTCCCTTGCCACTGTTCTCTCCACTTGTTCCCTTGCCACTGTTCTCTCCACTTGTTCCCTTGCCACTGTTCTCTCCACTTGTTCCCTTGCCACTGTCTCTCCACTTGTTCCCTTGCCACTGTTCTCCTCCACTTGTTCCCTTGCCACTGTTCTCTCCACTTGTTCCCTTGCCACTGTTCTCTCCACTTGTTCCCTTGCCACTGTTCTCTCCACTGTTCCATTGCCACTGTTCTTCCATTGTTCCTTGTCACTGTTCTCGTCACTTGGGGCCCTTTGCCACTGTTCCTCTCCATGTCTTCCCTTGCCACTGTTCTCTCGCACTGACGGCAGAGGTTTGGGAGCAGAGTCATAGGGTGGAAGGATGTCAGGTATTGTCCGGGGTGAGTGGGCCTTTCCAGCTGGGGGTGACTAGAGATAGGGGGAGGCTGGACTGAATGGCCAAGTGATGGAGGGGTTTGGCACAGCTGGACCCGAGTCTTCAAGTGTTGTGGGGGCAGACTGCTGTGCTTCGGTACGGGATGGCGGCCCTGATCTATGGGTGTGGGGGGATGACCTGGGCTATCAGGTGGTGGGGGGGCAGGCCTGGTCCATCAGGTGGTAGGAGAGTAGGCCCTTGTTCTAAGTTCTGGAGGCCCGGCTGCTGTGACAGGTAGCAGGGGGGTGAAAATGGTCATCAGGTATAGAGGGGCTGGAATGGGTCATCAGTATAGAGGGGGCTTGATCTGGTTAGCTGGTAATGGGAGGGCTGGCCCGGGCTGTTGGGTGGGTGGATGGCAGGCACTGGCTTGGGTGGTGGTGGCTGGCTGAGTGGCTAGAGTATCAGTTTGCATGGGTCAGGTCTTGTTTCCAACTATAGTTGTTAGCCCTAACTCACGACACTGTTTTTGAAGGTCTGCTTTGTAGAATTTGTTTAAAAATTCCCTAGTTGTATGTGGTAAGGATGGTGCAGTGCCTGGTGGTGGGCAGTGGTGCGCTTGTGCAATGTTATGTTGCGCTGGCACACCTGGTGTTGAAGCATTGCCGCGTGACATGTTTTGAGTTGACACTTTGCTTGTTGTTCACCGTCCTTGATATCAGTTATTTCATGTGGTGCACAAAATTCTTTTGCGGCGAAGACGGAAAGTCTATAAGACACTTTAAAGATGACGTCGTCTACTTCAGGGGTCTTCTGCGCATGTGCCGACAGGTCTTTGTGTATCTTGTGTGTTGATTGTAGAGTTGTACGTATTCAGGAATGCTTAATGGGGTGGTAGTGCGACTATGTTATGCTGAACCAGAGAGTAGGAAGGAGGGAGACACTGGAGGGTGAGTCCCGTGGTGGCGCCGAGTCCCGTGACGGGTCAGTTCTTGGCTCTCATTCACTTGAACCAAAAAATCCTTATTTCCGGCACAATGATGGCACTTAGCGAATTGGATATTCCTTCACACACTCTGTGACACTAATGCACCAGC
This sequence comes from Chionoecetes opilio, assembly GCA_016584305.1. NCBI lineage: Eukaryota > Metazoa > Arthropoda > Malacostraca > Decapoda > Majidae > Chionoecetes > Chionoecetes opilio. The sequence continues at coordinate 191,882 of JACEEZ010002939.1, read as the reverse complement.
ACGGGCACGTTCACACTGTCCTAATTGCCACAGAACCACAGTAACTGACCTCAAAAGACAGAGCGATGTCAAACACGTCCCTCCTCCTCAAGTCTCTCTCTCTCTCTCCTGGAGAGAGAGAGAGAGAGAGAGGTTCTGGGTGTGGATAGAGAGAGACAGGAGTTATGCAAGAGAGGTGTTCTGGGTGTGTGGAGAGAGAGAGAGAGAGGAGTTATGGGTGAGGAAGTGAGGAGAGAGAGGAGTAGTAGGCTGGGGAACAATGGCTGTTATGAAGTGTGCTGTGTGAGGTCTGTAGGACTGGTACAAGGTTTATGTTTTCTTGTGTTAAATGCTTCAGAAGTTCTCAGGGATGTCAACAAGAAAAGAAAAAAAACTCTGAAATAAAATAATAGGGCAACCAAGTCATCCGAGTTGGTTGATGCGATCAACCGTTGGTTGATGCGCTCAGCGTTGATCAGCGATGCTGACCGAGCGTAGCGAGGGAACCTGCCAGCTGGAGGTTCGGTGATTTTTTGTAAATGTCATGCTCTGAGAGAGCTTTTGAGAGGTCCTTGGTCCTATATATAATAATTTCTGGTCTCAATTTTGTCTGTTTTTGTGTCCACAATTTGTGTGTATGTATATATATGGTATATCATGCAACTTAAATTGTGAAATGTATATGAATTATTAACCATTTTGAAATGATAAATGAAATATTAACACTGTTTTCGTTGGAAAAGTAATCACAACAAAATGTTAATATGTTTTGTAACAGAAGAAACCTCATCCAATACAGCTCAAATAATGATTTGATGACCCACTTCGAATTATTGAACAATCCAATATCAGTGGCCAGGGTCAGGTTTGGCTGTGGGCTAGCCACCTATGTACACCCCTCCCCACACCCCTAAATTTTTAACCCGAATATACAAGATTCACAGAAATGACCCAGCTGCCAATAAATACTCGGAAATCAACGAATCCGCGGAAAACTTACATCCCTGTCTCCTATTGGTGGCAACGTTTCGGAACTACCTCGTTCCATCTTCAGGCGTGGTTGGCTTCTGGTCTGCGAATGATCTGCGTAGCGGGAGTTTCCGCTTATAAAGGCAGCGTAGTGGCTAGGCCGCCCGCCCCTTGCCTGTATGGGTGTTGGTGTTGAGGTGGCGCCTAGCAGAAGGCAATACTTGGAAGTCATGGGTTTGAGTGTTGATTTTAGGCTGTTTTAAGAGGTTTTGTGTGTGTGTGGGTGTGTGTGTGTAAGGGGTTGTGTGGGTGTGTGTGTGTGTAAGGGGTTGTGTGTGTGTGTAAGGGGTTGTGTGTGTGTGTAAGGGGTTGTGTGGGTGTGTAAGGGGTTGTGTGGGTGTGTATAAGGGTGTGTGTGTGTGGGTGTGGTGTGTAAGGGGTTGTGTGGGTGTGTAAGGGTTGTGTGGTGTGTAAGGGGTTGTGTGTTGGGTTGTGTGTGTAAGGGGTTGTGTGGGTGTGTAAGGGGTTGTGTGGGTGTGTAAGGGGTTGTGTGTGTGTAAGGGGTTGTGTGGGTGTGTAAGGGGTTGTGTGGGTGTGTAAGGGGTTGTGTGGGTGTGTAAGGGGTTGTGTGGGTGTGTAAGGGGTTGTGTGTGTGTGTAAGGGGTTGTGTGTGTGTGTGTAAGGGGTTGTGGGTGTGGTGTGTAAGGGGTGTTGTGGTTTTGTGTGTAAGGGGTTGTGTGGGTGTGTAAGGGGTTGTGTGGGTGTGTAAGGGGTTGTGTGGGTGTGTAAGGGGGGTTGTGTGGTGTGTGGTGTAAGGGGTTGTGTGGGTGTGTAAGGGGTTTGTGTGTGTGTGTAAGGGGTTGTGTGTGTGTAAGGGTTGTGTGTGTGTAAGGGTTGGTTGTGTGGGTGTGTAAGGGGTTGTGTGGGTGTGTAAGGGGTTGTTGTGGGTGTGTGTGTAAGGGGTTGTGTGGGTGTGTAAGGGGTTGTGTGTGGGTGTGTAAGGGGTTTGGGGTGTGTGTGTGGGAAAGGGGTTGTGTGGGTGTGTAAGGGGTTGTGTGGGTGTGTAAGGGGTTGTGTGGGTGTGTAAGGGGTTGTGTGGGTGTGTAAGGGGTTGTGTGGTGTGTAAGGGGTTTGGTGGGGGGTGGGTGTGTAAGGGTTGTGTGGGTGTGTAAGGGGTTGTGTGTGTGGTGTGTAAGGGGTTGTGTGGGTGTGTAAGGGTGTTGTGTGGGTGTGTAAGGGGTTGTGTGGGTGTGTAAGGGGTTTGTGTGGTGTGGTGTGTAAGGGGTTGTGTGGGTGTGTAAGGGGTTGTGTGGGTGTGTAAGGGGTTGTGTGGGTGTGTAAGGGGTTGTGTGGGTGTGTAAGGGGTTGTGTGGGTGTGTTAAGGGGTTGTGTGGGTGTGTAAGGGGTTGTGTGGGTGTGTAAGGGGTTGTGTGGTGTGTAAGGGGTTGTGTGGGTGTGTAAGGGTTGTGTGTGGGTGTGTAAGGGGTGTGTGGTGTGTAGGGGTTGTGTGGTGTGTAAGGGGTTGTGTGGGTGTGTAAGGGGTTGTGTGGGTGTGTAAGGGGTTGTGTGGTGTGTAAGGGGTTGTGTGGGTGTGTAAGGGTGTTGTGTGGGTGTGTAAGGGGTTGTGTGGGTGTGTAAGGGGTTGTGTGGGTGTGTAAGGGGTTGTGTGGGTGTGTAAGGGGTTGTGTGGGTGTGTAAGGGGGGGAGGGGTTGTGTGGGTGGGAAAAGGGGTGTTGGTTTGGGTGTGAGGGTGGGGGGTTGTAAGGGGTTGTGTGGTGTGTAAGGGGTTGTGTGGTGTGTAAGGGTTGTGTGGTGTGTAAGGGGTTGTGGGGTGTGTAAGGGGTTGTGGGGTGTGTAAGGGGTTGTGTGTGTGTAAGGGTTGTGTGTGTGTGTAAGGGGTTGTGTGTGTGTAAGGGTTTGGGGTTTGGGTGTAAGGGGTTGTGGGGGTGTGTAAGGGGTTGTGTGGGTGTGTAAGGGGTTGTATGTGTGGGTGTGTAAGGGGTTGTGTGGGTGTGTAAGGGTTGTGTGGGTGTGTAAGGGTTGTGTGTGTGTGTAAGGGGTTGGTGGGTGTGTAAGGGGTTGTATGTGTGGGTGTGTAAGGGGTTGTGTGGGTGGGTGTGTAAGGAGTTGTGGGTGTGTGGAGAAACAGTACATGATGTGTATATATATTTATATAGATATATATATATATATATATTTTTTTTTTTTTTTTTTTTTCAAATTTCTGTCCGAGCTGCCTTACAAAAATTTGGGCCTTCGATTTCATTCAAATTAGGCACCTAGTTGCCTCTCATGAAAAGAAATACTTTCACGTCGTTACTTTCTAAATACCATTTATACTTTCTGAATTACAAGCAAAAAACGATTTTTACGCGATATTTCAAACATTTATTACCACGTTAATAATCATCTTAGCTAAAATCAAACTTCACACAAACATTTACTATCATTTAGAGATATTCTAAAAAAAAGTACAAAATTCTCACATTATAAATAAAAAAGTTTATATATTTTTTTTTTTTTACTTTTACTTTCAATTTGAGGCTCCGGCATCTGTTTGCCATGCATGAACACATGTCACCACATGAATAATCAACACATGATCATGTCAACATAATGTCAACACTTGAATAACACATTAATTCTTCGCTACAACGATTCTTTTAGGAGTTATTCACTAAATTCTATGCCCCCCCTATTTTTATTTTTATTTACTTTTTATTTATTTTCTTTCAAAATTTGGTCATAGCAGCTGACCAACGTGTTACACACGAATATGTAATTACTTTTATTCAAGGACAAATATTTAGGGAGTTATAAGCAAAATGCCACCGGCCCCTTATTTTTTTTTTTTCTCAAATTTCTAATATATATATATATATATATATATATATATTTATATTTAGATATAAATTTATATATTTAGATATATATTTAATATATAAATATATATATTTAGATATAAATTTAGATATATATATATATATTTAGATATAAATTTATATATATATATATATTTAGATATAAATTTATATATATATATATATTTAGATATAAATTTATATATATATATATATATTAGATATAATTTATATATATATAAATTTTTAGATATAAATTTATATATATTATATAAATTTAGATATATATAGATATATATATATATATATATATATATAATATTATAATATATATAAATTTAGATATATATATATATATATTAATATAAATAAATTTAGATATATATATATATAATATTATATATATAGATATATTATATATATATATAATATATTATATATAAATTATAAATATATAATATATTATTAATATATATAATAAATTTAGATATATATATATATTATTATAAATTTAATATATATATATATTATAATATATATAATATATAAATTTATAATATATATATATAATTATAATTATATATATATATAATTAATATATTATATATATATATATATAATTATATAAATTATATAATATATATTAAATATTATATATATAATATATATAATATATAAATTTAGATATATATATATATATATAAATTTAGATATATATATATATATATTTAATATTTAAATTTATATATATATATATAATTATAATATATATAATTATATATATATATATAGATATATATATATATATAATTTAGATATATATATAAATTATATTTAGATATATATATAAATTATATTTAAGATATATATATAAATTTAGAATATATATATATATATATATATATAATATATATATATATAAATTTAGATATATATATAATAATTAGATATATATATGATAATTATAGATATAATATATATATATATATATATATAATATTATATATATAATTAATATATAGATATATATAAATATTAGAATTTAGATATAATTAATATATATATATATATAAATAATTTAGATATAATATATATATATATAATTTAGATATAATATATATAATATATAAATTTAGATATATATAGATTATAAATTTAGATAATATAGATATATATAATTTAGATATATTATGATATATAAATTTAGATAGATATATAATATATAAATTTAGATAAATAGATAATATTAATATATTTAGATATATAATTTAGATATATAATATATATATATATTATAATATATATATATATATATATATTATATATTATTATATATAATATATAAAAAATATATTTAGATATACTCTATATTTTATACGGCAAGTGAGTTTAAGTTTTTATCAATAAGTTCTTTAGTGTGTCCCCAGTGAGTGATATTTCTCCGTCTCTGCAGTTTGAGAAGACGGCCGACCACCTGTCAACCAGCTGTCTGACGCAGCAACCAGCTGTCTGACGCGGCTTACCACGGGCACAGCAACCCCATCCAGGGCGTGAGTGACTGCACCATCCTGGGACTGCAGCCCACGGACAGCGGCACGGGAGTCTTCCAGCTGCTGCCACGCCCCACGTCCCTTGCTCTTCCACCACCCGGACCTGCACACCCACCTGGCGCTGAGGCCTGAGGGAAGGTCTCAGGGAGGAGGGGAGGGGAGGCTTGTGGGCCTGGTTTAGGGGCTGGGGCTGGTGTAAGGGTTGGGGCTGGTGTAGTAGCAGGTGTAGTCTGAGTAGTAGTGGTTGGAGGGGTGAGTGGGTGTCTTAGGCGTGAGCAGCTGTTAGGGAGGGAGGGAGAGAGAGAGAGGTGTTAGTGAGAGAGAGAGAGGTTGTGGGTGGAGAGAGTGAGGAGCTGTTAGGGAGAGAGAGAGAGGAGTTTTGGAGTGAGGAGCTGTTAGAGAGAGAGAGAGAGAGAGAGGTGTTCTAGGTGTATGGAGAGAGAGAGAGAGAGGAGTTATTTGGGTGTGGTTTTGTGGAAAGATGTTTTGTGTGTGGAGAGGTGAGAGAGTGAGTTATGAGTGTGTGGAGAGAGGTGTGAGAGAGAGAGAGTTATGAGTGTGTGGAGAGAGGTGTGAGAGAGAGTGAGTGAGTGAGTTATGAGTGTGTGGAGAGAGGGGTGTGGGAGAGAGAGAGAGTTATGAGTGTGTGGAGAGAGGTGTGAGGGTGTGGGAGAGAGAGAGAGAGAGAGAGTTATGAGTGTGTGGAGAGAGAGAGTGAGTTATGTGTGTGGAGAGAGGTGTGAGGGTGTGGGAGAGAGTGAGTTATGAGTGTGTGGAGAGAGGTGTGAGGGTGTGGGAGAGAGAGAGAGTTATGAGTGTGTGGAGAGGTGTGAGGGTGTGGGAGAGAGAGAGAGAGTTATGAGTGTGGAGAGGTGTGAGGGTGTGGGAGAGAGAGAGAGAGAGTTATGAGTGTGTGGAGAGAGGTGTGAGAGTGAGTTATGAGTGTGTGGAGAGGTGTGAGAGAGAGAGAGTTATGAGTGTGGAGAGAGAGAGTGAGTTATGAGTGTGTGGAGAGAGAGTGAGTGAGTTATGAGTGTGTGGAGAGGAGAGAGAGAGTGTTATGAGTGTGTGGAGAGAGGTGTGAGGGTGTGGGAGAGAGATTTAGGTAAGTGTCCTCTCTCCAAGTACTGTCTTAGCACCTTGTTTTGACCTACGCGGACTAGGCAGGCAGCTGTTTAGAGAAATTTTCCTATTTGTCACGCCCCCATTAGCCAGGTGTCTTCTCTCCGCTCTCCTTGACCTGTCTATGAAGGTGGTTGACGTGTCTGCCTGGTAGACCACACTCAACTGGACACTCACAGGTCACGCCTATGGCAATGGTCTCGTCAGGGGCGCCCATCTGTGACGCCCACGCCCAACATATTCCACTGTTCGTGTACTCCACTTCTGCTGAGAAATATATTCATCTTCTGTCTACAAGTTGGTAATTATTCCTCATACCCAGGCACGCATCTTAAGAGACACATCGGTAAGACATACACAGACCTCAGAACACGTGTTGACCACACCACTCCTCTGTGCCACGCCCACCACACCCACGCCCACCACCAGGATCTCATCGCATGGTCCTGCCCTGCCTCTACTCACTATATTCAAGTTCTGTACCACACCACTTTCCCGGTACACCACCAAGACTACCACCACCACCACCACACACAGTACAACATGTGAACAAGAATCTTACCTACTAACTTAACTTACTCAGACTTGCAATAGTGTTGGTGGCTCGCGTAAGACAATTACTCGTCACCTCCACCACCACAACAAGCAGTTACCTACCTCCCTCACCTTCGTTTTACCGGCTACTCTCTCTCTCTCTCTCTCTCTCTTCTCTCTCTCTCTCTCAAGGGAAGGGTTTAGTGTTTCGAAGCAGTGTTACCGAGTTGATTTCTTTGAGAAACCTGGAACGAGCGGCAGTGTAGTGCGAGCCTGTAGGCGAGCAAGACGTGTGTGTGGGAGCTCCCTTACATGGATAGCCCCCACTCCCCCCCCCCCCACACTTATTGTGGAGGGGTGGCCGGGTGGGGTGACATGATGTAGCAGGAGTGTGGAGAGAGAGAGAGAGTAGTTGTGTGGGAGTGAGGAGAGAGAGAGAGAGAGACGAGTTAAGGGTGTGTGGAGAGAGAGGAAGAGTTATGGGTGTGTGGGAGTGAGGAGAGAGAGTGACAGGAGTTATGAGAGAGAGAGAGAGGAGTTAAGGGTGTGTGGAGAGAGAGAGAGAGAGAGTTATGGGTGAGACAGACAGGACTTATAAGAGAGAGAAGGTATGGGTGTGTGGAGAGAGAGGAGAGAGAAGGACGTTGATAAGAGAGAGGAGAGACGAGTGTGATGAGAAGAGAGAGGAGAGTAATGGGAGTCGTGCAGAGGGGAGGCGTGACAAAAAGACGAGTTCTGGAGAGAGAGAGACAAAAAAGAGTTTGGGGGTGTGGGAGGAGAGAGAGAGGGTGACAAAAAGACAGACAGGAGTTCTGGGTGTGGGAGAGAGAGACAAAAAGACGAGTTCTGGGTGTGTGGAGAGAGAAAAAAGACGAGTTCTAGAGAGAGAGGAGGAGGTCTGGGTATGGGAAGAAAAGGGGAGACGAGTTGTGAGAGGAGGGGAGAGAAAGAGTAATGGGGGTGGGAGAGAGTGAGTGAGAAAAGGACGAGTTCTGAGAGAGAGAGAGAGGAGGTCTGGGTGTGTGGAGAGAGAGACGAGTTAAGGGTGTGGGAGTGTGGAGAGAGAGAGTAATGGGAGAGAGAGAGGCAGTGACAAAGACGAGTTATGAGAGAGAGAGAGGCAGTGACAAAGACGAGTTATGAGAGAGAGAGAGGCAGTGACAAAGACGAGTTATGAGAGAGAGAGAGGAGAGTTATGGGTGAGTGGAGAGAGACAAGAGTTATGGGAGAGAGAGAGCTATGTATATGGAGAAAGATACAGACATAAATACAGATAGAGAGAGAGAGAGAGAAGAGTTGTGGATGTGTGGAGAGAGAGAGAGACGGGAGTTATGGGTGTGGGAGAGAGGGAGTGACAAAAAGACAAAAGAGTTCTGAGAGAGAGAGAGAGAGAGAGAGAGGTCTGGGTGTGTGGAGAGAGAGACGAGTTAAGGGTGTGGGAGTGTGGAGAGAGAGAGAGAGGAGTAATGGGAGAGAGAGAGAGGAGAGTTATGGGTGAGTGGAGAGACAAGTTATGGGAGAGAGAGAGCTATGTATATGGAGAAAGATACAGACATAAATACAGATAGAGAGAGAGAGAGGAGTTGTGGGAGTGTGGAGAGAGAGAGATATAGAGTTATGGGTGTGGGAGAGAGAGAGAGGGTGACAAAAAGACGGATTCTGAGAGAGAGAGAGAGAGGAGTTAAGGGTGTGGAGAGAGAGAGAGACAGGAGTGTAAAGAGAGAGAGGAAGGAGTAATGGGTGTGAGGGAGTGTAGAGTTACAACAATGAGTGATGGAGTGAGTGGCCACCTCTATAAGCTACTAAGTACTGATGCCAAAGCCTTATATATGTATAATTTTCTGACAGATTTAGAGATTGTTTACAAGTGTGCCGTCTGTTGCTGACTGCTGATATGTTAAGAGTGGCTTGTCAACAATTTAGAATCATTTTGAGTGGCTTGTCAACAATTTAGAATCATTTTGAGTGGCTTGTCAACAATTTAGAAGCATTTTGAGTGGCTTGTCAACAATTTAGAAGCATTTTGAGTGGCTTGTCAACAATTTAGAAGCATTTTGAGTGGCTTGTCAACAATTTAGAAGCATTTTGAGTGGCTTGTCAACAATTTAGAAGCATTTTGAGTGTTCATTTCGTCATTATTCAGTTTCTGTTTGTATCATTATTCACTGTAGTCTTATTATTCACCGTTTTATTTTTATTTTCTATTTCATTATTCACTGTTATCATTTGTCTAGTCATTATTTCACTGTTAATAAGTTTTCAGTAGTTGTAACAATGACTCCTTTGTAAGCAGTGTCTATGTCTCAATGTTTTCCTCCATTAAATAAATATTACCCAAGTTATTAAGCATGACTTTCTTTACATATATACAAGAGAGAGAATTTACACACATACAAGAGGAGAGAGATATTTACACACATACAAGAGGAGAGATAGAGAGATATTTACACACATACAAGAGAGAGAGAGAGATATTTACACACATACAAGAGGAGAGAGAGAGATATTTACACACATACAAGAGGAGAGAGATTTTTACACACATACAAGAGATTTTTACACACATACAAGAGAGAGAGATTTTTACACACATACAAGAGAGATTTTTACACACATACAAGAGAGATTTTTACACACATACAAGAGAGATTTTTACACACATACAAGAGAGAGAGATTTTTACACACATACAAGAGAGAGATTTTTACACACATACAAGAGAGATTTTTACACACATACAAGAGAGATTTTTACACACATACAAGAGAGATTTTTACACACATACAAGAGATTTTTACACACATACAAGAGAGATTTTTACACACATACAGAGAGATTTTTACACACATACAAGAGAGATTTTACACACATACAAGAGAGAGATTTTTACACACATACAAGAGAGATTTTACACACATACAAGAGAGATTTTTACACACATACAAGAGAGATTTTTACACACACACAAGAGAGATTTTTACACACATACAAGAGAGATTTTTACACACATACAAGAGAGATTTTTACACACACACAAGAGAGATTTTTACACACATACAAGAGAGATTTTTACACACATACAAGAGAGAGATTTTTACACACATACAAGAGAGATTTTTACACACATACAAGAGAGATTTTTACACACATACAAGAGAGAGAGATTTTTACACACATACAAGAGAGATTTTTACACACATACAAGAGAGATTTTTACACACATACAAGAGAGATTTTTACACACATACAAGAGAGATTTTTACACACATACAAGAGATTTTTACACACATACAAGAGAGATTTTTACACACATACAAGAGATTTTTACACACATACAAGAGAGATTTTTACACACATACAAGAGAGATTTTTACACACATACAAGAGAGATTTTTACACACATACAAGAGAGATTTTTACACACATACAAGAGAGATTTTTACACACACACAAGAGAGATTTTTACACACATACAAGAGAGATTTTTACACACATACAAGAGAGATTTTTACACACATACAAGAGAGATTTTTACACACACACAAGAGATTTTTACACACATACAAGACATTTTTACACACATACAAGAGAGATTTTTACACACATACAAGAGATTTTTACACACATACAAGAGATATTTTTACACACATACAAGAGATATTTTTACACACACACAAGAGATTTTTACACACATACAAGAGAGATTTTTACACACATACAAGAGAGATTTTTACACACACACGAGGTTTTTACACACATACAAGAGAGATTTTTACACACACACGAGGTTTTTACACACATACAAGAGAGATTTTTACACACATACAAGAGATTTTTTACACACATACAAGAGAGATTTTTACACATATACAAGAGAGATTTTTACACACATACAAGAGAGATTTTTACACACATACAAGAGAGATTTTTACACACATACAAGAGAGATTTTTACACCTATACAAGAGATTTTTACACACATACAAGAGAGATTTTTACACACATACAAGAGAGATTTTTACACACATACAAGAGAGATTTTTACACACATACAAGAGAGATTTTTACACACACACGAGGTTTTTACACACATACAAGAGAGATTTTTACACACAACAAGAGAGATTTTTACACATATACAAGAGAGATTTTTTACACACATACAAGAGATTTTTACACACATACAAGAGAGATTTTTACACACATACAAGAGAGATTTTTACACATACAAGAGATTTTTACACACATACAAGAGAGATTTTTACACACATACAAGAGAGTTTTTACACACATACAAGAGATTTTTACACACATACAAGAGAGATTTTTACACACATACAAGAGAGATTTTTTACACATACAAGAGAGATTTTTACACACATACAAGAGAGATTTTTACACACATACAAGAGAGATTTTTACACACATACAAGAGATTTTTACACATACAAGAGAGATTTTTACACATACAAGAGAGATTTTTACACACATACAAGAGAGATTTTTACACACATACAAGAGATTTTTACACACATACAAGAGAGATTTTTACACACATACAAGAGATTTTTACACACATACAAGAGATTTTTACACACATACAAGAGAGATTTTTACACACATACAAGAGAGATTTTTACACACATACAAGAGAGATTTTTACACACATACAAGAGAGATTTTTACACACATACAAGAGATTTTTTACACACATACAAGAGAGAGAGATTTTTACACATACAAGAGATTTTTACACACATACAAGAGAGATTTTTACACACATACAAGAGAGATTTTTACACACATACAAGAGATTTTTACACACATACAAGAGAGATTTTTACACACATACAAGAGATTTTTACACACATACAAGAGAGATTTTTACACACATACAAGAGAGAGATTTTTTACACACATACGAGATTTTTACACACATACAAGAGAGATTTTTACACACATACAAGAGAGATTTTTACACACATACAAGAGAGATTTTTACACACATACAAGAGATTTTTACACACATACAAGAGAGATTTTTACACACACACAAGAGATTTTTACACACATACAAGAGAGATTTTTACACACATACAAGAGATTTTTACACACATACAAGAGAGATTTTTACACACACACAAGAGAGATTTTTACACACATACAAGAGAGATTTTTACACACATACAAGAGAGATTTTTACACACATACAAGAGATTTTTATACACATACAAGAGAGATTTTTACACACACACAAGAGAGATTTTTACACATACAAGAGAGATTTTTACACACATACAAGAGATTTTTACACACATACAAGAGAGACAGATTTTTTACACGCATACAAGAGAGATTTTTACACATACAAGAGATTTTTACACACATACAAGAGAGATTTTTACACACACACAAGAGAGATTTTTACACACATACAAGAGAGATTTTTACACACATACAAGAGAGATTTTTTACACACATACAAGAGATATTTTTACATACATACAAGAGAGATTTTTACACACATACAAGAGAGATTTTTACACATATACAAGAGAGATTTTTTACACACATACAAGAGATTTTTACACACAAGAGAGATTTTTACACACATACAAGAGATATTTACATACCACAATAGGAGAGAGAGATATTTTTACAACAAACATACAAGAGCCGTGTTTTTGTGGTCCAAGCACCGTCTTGGATTACGAAGACCACTCCAATAACACTTGCTGAAATGTGTGTTATACTGCTTTGTGATATTGTTTGCAATGTGTTGGGCTGATTATTATTTCGGCTTGTGTTTTTGTCGCAGAAACCAATCCGTTTTCAATTGCGAGAAAAAACGGTCTTCGTACCAAGACGATGCTTGGACGACAAAAACATTGCTTAGAGGAGAGAGAGAGAGATTTTACAAACATATGAGAGAGAGAGACAGTTTTCAGCACTATAGGTGGCCTGGGAAACTTACTCTCCATTCATTATAAGATAACCAGACCTTTGCATTATAGTCTATTGTTTATTAAGGTCAAAATGCAGTGAGGAAGCCACGCCCCCTGCCTGCCCTTCTATGCTACGGGGCAGCTGATTGGTGCATTCCTCGTATCATCACCACCAATCACAATATCTTCACTACTTAACAGCGGCGTGACCACTGGACACAGCAATCTTCACTACAGAGGGTGACAAAATCAAAACACCCTCTGTAGTGAAGATTGCTGTGTGCAGTGGTCACGCCGCTGTTAAGTAGTGAAGATATTGTGATGGGTGGTGATGATACGAGGAATGCACCAATAGAAGGGCAGGCAGGGGGCGTGGCTTCCTGACTGCATTTAGACCGTAATATAAGAAACAGACTGTAGCCATCACACTAATGGCTTTAAAAAAAATTTGTTATGTTAAATTTTCCGTAAAATTTAATGTGAAAATCAGTGACAACATAACACATATTTTGCTTAACTCACAACTTTCTCTGAACACAAACGGTTGAACTCGTGGGCTGAACGTCCAGTTAAGCAAAATATGTAGGTTGTCAATGATTTTCACATTAAATTTCACGGACAATTTAACGTAACGACAAATTTTTGATGCGTTAAAACAATTTTGGTACAATTTTTACATGTTATTCTGAAAGTTCATGAAGGGATAAGTAGCATTAGTCTATTTTTTTTAACGAGGCAAAAATTCCATTCTATCTTAAGGTCTCGTGCTTACAATGATGCCTGTGTTTACCTGATAATAGGGTTAACTATGATAAAATTAAAAGCTTGTTTAAGAAAAGTTAGTATTCCCTTCTTCCTGGCATCAATTCAGTCAATTATGCCTGTGTTTACCTGATAATAGGGTTAACTATGCCTGTGTTTACCTGATAATAGGGTTAACTATGCCTGTTTACCTGATAATAGGGTTAACTATGCCTGTGTTTACCTGATAATAGGGTTAACTATGCCTGTGTTTACCTGATAATAGGGTTAACTATGCCTGTGTTTACCTGATAATAGGGTTAACTATGCCTGTGTTTACCTGATAATAGGATTAACTATGCCTGTTTACCTGATAATAGGGTTAACTATGCTTGTGTTTACCTGATAATAGGGTTAACTATGCCTGTGTTTACCTGATAATAGGGTTAACTATGCCTGTGTTTACCTGATAATAGGGTTAACTATGCCTGTGTTTACCTGATAATAGGGTTAACTATGCCTGTGTTTACCTGATAATAGGGTTAACTATGCCTGTGTTTACCTGATAATAGGGTTAACTATGCCTGTGTTTACCTGATAATAGGGTTAACTATGCCTGTGTTTACCTGATAATAGGGTTAACTATGCTTGTGTTTACCTGATAATAGGGTTAACTATGCCTGTGTTTACCTGATAATAGGGTTAACTATGCCTGTGTTTACCTGATAATAGGGTTAACTATGATAAAATACAGCTGACATTAAGAAGTAGTGTAGTATTCCCTTCTCCTGGCATCAAATATCAGACAGTAAGCAGCAAGGGGGCAGGATTTTTGGCCTCATTAAAATAAACAGACTCTAGTATAGAGAAACTTTCATAACAATGTGATAGACAGATGTTAGTGTACAGGATTATGGGAGGAAAACATTGTTGTTCTTGAGGCTGAAGTATAGAGACAGATAATGGGAACCCTTGGTGAAGTATTATAGACAGAGTAATGGGAACCCTTGGTGAAGTATTATAGACAGAGTAATGGGAACCCTTGTGAGTATTATAGACAGGAGTAATGGGACCTTTGGTGGAAGTATTTATAGACAGAGTAATGGGAACCCTTGGTGAAGTATTATAGACCGAGTAATGGGAACCTTGGTGAGTATTATAGACAGAGTAATGGGAACCCTTGGTGAAGTATTATAGACAGAGTAATGGGAACCCTTGGTGAAGTATTATAGACACAGTAATGGGAACCCTTGGTGAAGTATTATAGACAGAGTAATGGGAACCCTTGGTGAAGTATTATAGACAGAGTAATGGGAACCCTTGGTGAAGTATTATAGACAGAGTAATGGGAACCCTTGGACATTAATTAATGAGCAGACCGTAATTGGAATTGGTGGTTATTAAGACAGAGTAAATACGGAAAAACCCTTGCTATGTGAAGTATTAAACAGAGTAATTGAAATTCCTTGGTTCATTAAAATTGTCAATGGGGATATTACTTGAACATTATTCTTGGGTCCCAGATTCTTTCCCTTCCTGGAAGAAATGAAATGTCCGGGGGTTTTACTCCATACTCAAGCCCCCAACAAAAGGACTTACATAAGAACCAAATAGCACAGTGAGCACAATTGATATGAAACAGGTCATATCTACAACACTTGTAGGTTCCGTATAAATTGCGAAGTCGGCTCAAACGAGAAGTCCCGGTTCGGGCCCTCCAAAGGGTTCTGTTCCCTTCCCGGCCCCGCCACATCCCAGGAAGGGAGACAAGAGCCCCAATGAGGGGTTTTTACAGTGTCCGGGGGTGACTCCGCCCTCCCTTTAGTTACACCCAACACAAAGGGATGATGATAGAAAGCCGCCACCCAAAGATGCAGCCAGGTGAAAGCTACTACAGGTGACGCACAACTACATACACAGCACAGTACCCGTAGGGTAGACGCTGGCAACGCCGGCTCAAAACCGGCAGAAACCCGGGTTCGATGAAAACCACAGACTTGTTTTTCAATTTAAACTCCATGCCCCTGTCCAAATCACAGTGAAAATGGTACACACATATCAAATAATAATAGTGATGGGTAAACCAAGGGTTTTGTTTGAGCCAGGGGGTTTTGGACCGGCCTGCCCGGGGGGTGGCCTTCCCGCCAAGCGTGCAGGAATCAGCAGGAACCGGGGCCATAAGAGTGTACACATGCTCAGGCCCGGCAGGCCCAAAGGTCCATACACAACTGGTTCAGGACAGGCAGCAAGGCTACACCACTGCTTCAGCCTGGACCAGCGTGCCGCAATAAGTACCTCTTCAGGCCCAGGCCAAAACCAGGGCATAAACACACAACTCTTAGGCCAGAGCAAGCCAGGCAGTGATACACAGACTGCTTAGAGCAGGAAGCCATAACACATCTTCAGAGAATCATAACACACTGCTTCAAGGGGAACATAAAACAACTAGCTTACCAGAGGATAATAAAATGCTTCAGGCAGAGCCAAGCCATACAACATGCTTAGGACAGCCAGGGGTGTTGTGTTGAGCCGGCCAGGAAGTGCATACCACATTGGCTGGGCCGGCCAGGGAGGCCTGACCTCTGTCCGGGCCGGCCAGGCCGGCCTGCACACTGTTCAGGCCAGCCAGGGCAAGGCCATACACACACACTGCTTCAGGCCAGGCCAGGCCAAGGCCATACACACACTGCTTCAGGCCAGGCCAGGGCAGTGCTATACACACACTGCTTCAGGCCAGGCCAGGCCAAGGCCATACACACACTGCTTCAGGCCAGGCCAGGCCAGGCCAGGGCAGTGCTATACACACACTGCTTCAGGCCAGGCCAGGCCAAGGCCATGGCAGCCGGGGCCCAGTGCTATACACACACTGCTTCAGGCCAGGCCAGGCCAAGGCTATACACACACTGCTTCAGCCAGGCCAGGCCAGGGCAGTGCTATACACACACTGCTTCAGGCAGCCAGGCCAGGGCCAAGGCGCATACCACACTGCTTCAGGCCAGGCCCAGGCCAGGGCAGTGCTATACACACACTGCTTCAGGCCGGCCAGGCCAGGCCAGGCCAGGGCAGTGCTATACACACACTGCTTCAGGCCAGGCCGGGCCCAAAGGGCCCTATACACACACTGCTTCAGCAGGCCAGGCCAGGGCAGTGCTATACACACACTGCTTCAGGCCAGGCCAGG
>JACEEZ010002939.1:150000-170000 GCA_016584305.1 Chionoecetes opilio | reverse complement strand
CCTACCACCAACAGTTGTTCCTCAGTATAAGAAACAACCTGGGCCTAAGAGAAAAACGTCACAGCTTACAGACAAACTCTTAAAGCTTGCAGTGACTCGGAATCCAAGATTAACTGCAAAAGTGGCCAGGGCGAGGATGTAAAACCTCAGCAAGCACCCTAAATGTCATGCAACGTCAAGTGGATGCCCATCCTCAATTAAGAGCAAGAAAAATATTGCGATATGACTTTTACATCCTCGCCCTGGCCACTTATAATGTTCTGGTGTCGCGGCTGCCGCGACACCGCCAACACACCCCGAAACTTTCCACCCACTTATGCACACATCTCCTCGTGACATCCACAATCCTTGATATTTCTTCCACTGGCCTCTGCCTTGTGTAGAGATACAATAACTTTAATTTGCTCCTTTGTTAGGTCTTTCTTGCCACTCATTATGCAAATAATGATATTTATACCAATGCGCGTCTGTTCAAATTACTCGCGGGAAGGAAAGCGATACTTTTTTAAATGCTTCGTCTATAATTGACAAGTGGCATCTGAACATTCCTCAACGGTCTTGATGGACTGCCCGTGCCTTAAACAAGCTGCCATATGTAAGATATCTCTCTCGGAAGTCAGTAGGCTGCCATAGAGTACATTTTCTGAATTCCCGCATGGAAGCGCTGTGTTATGATGTCGCGAACAATGCTTTGGCACGCTGTGTAGGTCTCGCGGCCTCTTGTAGCTTCCTTATGTTCTTATGTTCTTAAAGCCACTATACACACATTTTTAGGAGAATCTGAGGTGTGAAATTTTTCTGGACTATCTGCATGGGATACCCTTGGATGTTTCAGGAGAAATAATATTGACTTAACCCCTTCACGCCTAGATCTTTCCTTTGCTATAAAAAATTGTATGTTGTCGAGCCATAAAATTAGTAATATAAAACGTAATATAATAAAAGTAATATTAAGTAAGTAAGTAAGTAAAGTAGTATTAAAAGTGCCTACTTTGGCTTGAAGCTTGGGACCTGCAGTCTGAGTCCCCGGGAAGCCACTGTTCAAGCCATCTCTTCTCACGGCCTCTTGTAGCTTCCTTATGTCCCCGAGAAGCCACTGTTCAAGCCATCTCTTCTCACGGCCTCTTGTAGCTTCCTTATGTCCCCGAGAAGCCACTGTTCAAGCCATCTCTTCTCACGGCCTCTTGTAGCTTCCTTATGTCCTTATGTTCAATGATCCAGTGTCCGAGGCTGCCGGGCAATCCCATCTGTCAAGGTTATAAGTGATTAATTAAAGGCATACAATAAAGGAGATACCACCACTACTACTACCACTACTACTACCACTACTACTACTACCACTACTACTACCACCACCACCACTACTACTACCACCACTACTACTACTACCACTACTACTACCACTACCACTACTACTACTACCACTACTACTACCACCACCACCACTACTACTACCACTACTACCACCACCACTACTACTACCACTACTACTACTACTACTACTACTACTACTACTACTACTACCACTACTACTACCACTACTACTACCACTACTACTACCACCACTACTACCACTACTACCACCACCACTACTACTGCCACTACTACTACCACTACTACTACTACTACTACCACTACTACTACTACCACTACTACTACCACTACTACTACCACCACTACTACTACCACTACTACTACTACTACTACCACCACCACTACTACTACTACCACTACTACTACCACTACTACTACCACCACTACTACTACCACTACTACTACTACTACTACCACCACCACTACTAGTACCCCACCACTACTACTACTACCACTACTACTACCACTACTACTACCACTACCACTACTACTACCACTACTACTACTACTACTACCACTACTACTACCACCACCACCACTACTACTACCCCACCACTACTAATACTACCACTACTACTACGACTACCACTGCTACTACTACTACTACTACTATTACCACTACTACTACTACCACTACTACTACCACTACCACTACTACTACTACCACTACTACTACCACCACCACCACTACTACTACCACTACTACCACCACCACTACTACTGCCACTACTACTACCACTACTACTACTACTACTACTACTACTACCACTACTACTACTACCACTACTACTACCACTACTACTACCACCACTACTACTACCACTACTACTACTACTACTACCACTACTACTACCACTACTACTACCACCACCACTACTACTACCCCACCACTACTACTACTAGCACTACTACTACCACTACCACTACTACTACTACTACTACTACCACTACTACTACTACCACTACTACTACTACCACTACTACTACCACCACTACTACTACCACTACCACTACTACTACTACCACTACTACTACCACCACCACTACTACTACTACTACCCCACCACTACTACTACCACTACTAATACCACTACCACTACCACTACCACTACCACTACTACTACTACTACTACTACTACCACCACCACCACCACCACCACTACTACTACTACCACCACCACCACTACTACCACCACCACCACTACTACTACTACTACCACCACCACCACCACCACCACCACCACCACTACTACTACTACTGCTACTACCAACACATAATTAAAGGGATACAATAGAGGAGATGTGGGAAAAGTTCTTAAGTAATCAGGGTACAAGAATTAACGGATTGAAGCTGGAAAAGCGTAGATTTAATATGGGGATTTACGGTCATTTCGCCCACAGGTTCCATGTCGGTTGCCGGTCAGAACGTCCACTGTTCAAAACGCCTCAAAACGCCCACGGGATCTACCATAACGTCCACGGGTGAGAAAGTCCATTCATATCCTTCTCACCTAACCTAACCTAACCTAACCCTGTGTACATTATAATCCGTGGACGTTATGGTCATTCTGAACCATGGACGTTTTGACCCGTGGACGTTCTGACTGGCTACCTCCATGTCCCGTCCACTGAACAGTTAACAAGTGAGAGGTAAATGAACCACCAGTAACCTTGGGCGAAATGACTCCATAGTGTGGGCGAAATGACTCCATGGTGTGGGGAAATGGCATGTGGGCGAAATTATCTGATACCTTCATGATACTCCCTGACGTGTTTCTTCGGTAAATTTCCAGATGAACACCTAACTCACTTTGGTGGACGAAACTATTTTTTTCTGGCGAGTTTTGCTGTTTTGAATGAATCTGCTAAACGTTTCTGTCGCAATGTTTTTTTTGAGCTTTTTTTTTTTGCATAAATAAAAAAAAAAAAAAAAAAAATGTATACCTAACCTGACTATTTATAAAAAAAAAAAAAAAAAAAAAAAAAAAAAAAAAAAAAAAAAAAAAAAAAAAAAAAAAAAAAAAAAAGCTAACCTCTATTTACCTCAATAAAACAAAATTGCGACAGAAACGGTTAGCAGATTCATGCAAAACATCAAAACACACCAGAAAAAACTTGTTTCGTCCACCAAAGTGAGTTCAGTGTTCATCTGGAATAACACCATATTACCGCCAATAATGGACGAGAACTGCGCGCTCGCTACCGCCAATAATGATCACAGTAACACAATCCTTTCCCTTACCAATGGCTAACCTGTGTTGTTATTGTAAGGTAAAGTTGGGAGCATATGCTAAGGGGTGCATGGCCTCGGTGCTCATCTCCGTGGCATTAGCCCTTCGAGCCTGTGGTGAGTGAGGACCCGTTACCCGCAGACTTGCCCTGGCCCAGACTCGAACCCGGGCCCGCAGATTGGTAGCCAGGCACGCTAGCCACTGCACCACGGAGGCGACACTAGGGTGTTATAGACCGAGTAAAAATCTTATGGCTAATGTCTGTCTGTCTGCATTCCGTGACACAAATCAGTCATGATTTCCTTGTTAATTCAGTATAATGATGGTAATTAATGACGGGTATTAATAAATTGAGGCTAGTTATTCATCGTGTATCAATGCAGTGAAGGTGAATGATGTAATAAAGGTAGAAATTAAGAATATATGAACTTACGTCTCCTGGTCTGACAGCCGCCATCTTGCTTTAGTGACGACACCAGTGTTGCCAAACTAGCGCAAAATGCGCTAGTTCTAGCGCATTGTCATCACAAACAGGGCGTACATTGTGTTTTGCGCATAGCGCGTTTTTCAGTGCATTTTTATTCAATCTGGTGCATGTTCTAGCGCATTTCTGGAAATCCATGGTTATAGGTAAGGTTAGTGTAAATCTACTTAAGACTGTACTTTAAGCTATGTTGGAATATAACTACAAGGCAACGTCTACTTCGTATTGTACATACGTGTACACTCTTACCCTCGACTACTGAGCTCTTAACATCATGAAATCGGGTAATTTTTCCCGATTGATGAGGTTATTTATTTAGTTAAAGCTCATTTATGCATGCTGCTAATTCATTTATCAGATAACGAAATGTATCAATGGCAAGCTAATGAAATTCCGCTTCTATTCATATTCTCCATGTAAAAAGTTTTCGAGCAAAATATTAAATGACGAAGAGTTTAATAGAATATTAAGTTCATGCATATTTCTTGAGAGTCTCATAACGGCAGTTATTTAGTGTGTTTTACGGTTTTTTAGTTGATAATATTACAGAACAAACATTTCCGAGGACAACAGTATATCTTTTATACTGATAAACATATATTTGGTAGGGGAAAATTACCATAAGCTGGCAAACACGGGCGGTAAGGGGAGTTTGTTGGTCCTCCAGCTCGCTCCGACGGGCGGCATTTGGCTTGAAGACGCTAGATCGTGACGTCAGTGCAAGACACCTATAGCGGGGAGGAGACTTCTTCTTTCCTTCTTTCCAGGTGGGGAGCTAAACCGCGGTTTTCATCCTTAGTTCAAAGCCTATTTTCCGGCTGGCTCCCTCAGGGCTTGTAGGATTAGGCCCTAACTCTCTGCTCTTTTTACCCAAGCCTTTTCTAAAAATACTTTAACCCCTTCGATGATTCTTCTATTTGTGTCCTGTACCCTACTCAAACCTAAAAGAAATTCCATTATCCCATCTATGTTCCCCTCTGCCACTCTATCCCACTGATCCACGCCTACCTCCCGTGCTACTATTGCTATAAGCCGCTCTCTTTCCTCATCATACCTTGGACACATTAATACCAGGTGATCTACAGTTTCATCTAGTCTACCCATACACATTTGACATATCTTGCTTCCTTCGTTTCCCCATCTATATGTTCTACTATTGACCTCCAGAGATTTAATCCTTGCTTTAAAAATTAAACTACTCCCCAAGCTACCATCATAAAAGACCTCACACTTTGGTGTGGTCTTCCCCTTGTACCAATTCAGAGAACTCTTACCCTCCATCCTCTGTCTCCACATCTCCCTGCCCTGCCTCTGAACTTGGTCATTCACCTTTCGTTTTAACTCCCCCTCACTAGACTGGTGTATCCTATCTGTGAAACCCTGTAACCCACATTTCCTCTCCCACCGTCTGCTTGATCTATCCCATTTACTACTCTGCCCTATCCACTCATAAACTTTTCGAGCCCACCTGTTTTCATCCATTTTTCTAAGCCTGATTTTATAATTAAGCACTGACTTTCCTATTCTCTCCGCAAAGGTACTCCACCCTGCCTCTCCCCTGATCGCCTCCACTGCTACATACCTGTTTGCCTCTAGTGCAAGTCTACCTACCCTGTTCTGTACTACGTAGTACCTTTAACTTTTCTAGTTCTCCTACCGACCACCTCATACACTCTGCCCCATACATGAGGCTCGGTACTGCCATGCCTTTCTACAACCCTCTTACTACCTCATACCTGTTTGCCCTACATCTTGCTACACTACCAAGCCTTCCCACCCACTGATTTGCTTTTCCTAGACGAAAACTTTCCTAGTGCATTTCTAGCGCATTTCATACCACAATCAAGCTCTTTTACGGCCGACACATTTGGCAGCACTGGACGACACTCACGGCTCACCTGCACCGTCTTCGTCTGTTCCTTAACCCTCACTGCCCCTGGTGCATGAATGTTCCGAAGACTATTGAACACTTTCTGCTGCAGTGTCCGCGCTTCCACTCCCATCGTGTAGTGCTACACTCTCAACTCCTCGCCCTGAACGTCACCACCTTTGACCTGCCCACCTTGTTGGCGGCGGCGGGCGTTCCACCCCTCACGGCAACACGCCCTCATCCGCCTCACATGTGCTTTCCTGAGGAAGACAGATCAACTACCGCGCCTGTGATAGCATCATAGGACATCACCAGGGCTCATAGTGTTCCCCAGGGGATCCTCGCAGCCCTAAAACAAGAACAAGAACAAGAAGACCTGGCCTGACCTGGCTCCTAGGGTTCCTCTGGGCATCCTCGCAGCCCTAAACAGCCCTAAACACCGTGCTCCACCCACCGCTGTCTGCTGCCTCCCCTCTCAGGTGCAAGGCTAAAAAGTATTGCATCAAACATACTTTCCAGGCTGTTTGTTTTGCTTTTCTAGAGGTTAACTTTTGAACTCTCTCTCTCTCTCTCTCTCTCTCTCTCTCTCTCTCTCTCTCTCTCTCTCTCTCTCTGTGTGCAATATATTTTACAATTTTTCTGATAAAGTGATATGCAAGTCTATCTTTTCTCTCACACACTCTCTCGCATTCTCTCTCTCCTTCTCTGTCTGTCTGTCTCTCCAGTGCCTATGTGTACTATCTACTACTACTGCCACCACTACTACTACCACTACTACTACTAAAATACTATCGCTCTGTATTCACCAAAGGGGTCAAGTGGTCCTCTTTGCCAAGACTCAATAGTGGGGTAAAATTTCGGCAGTGGGCATTCACCGATTTCGAGGCCGAAACTTAAATTTCCTGAATAGTTTTGATGTGTTTTTATTTAATCTGGCACTCGTTTTTGTCGGAAATCAATGTTTGTTTACATGCCCGCCCCGCCCCTCACGGCCCGCCCCGCAAACCTTGCTCCGCTTCGCACTGCCGTAGTATTGATAATTTTCTTTTTGGTAATAATGGACGAGAGTTTCGCGGTCGTTTTCAGAGACAACGACTATTTTTCCTGGCCTACAATAGCTGCTTGTTCTAATGGAGATTGTTTTATTTTGCGCAAACCCATAAAAAGGGGGGGAAAAAAAGAAAAAAATTATGGTACCATTTCCATTAAAAACACTGAATCTCATCAGAAAAAACACTAAAACTTGTCAGGGAAAAATTGGCCAGGGTCTTTTAATTAGTTTTAATGAAACTTATAAGGTTAGGTATACTTTGTGGTTAAGGTTAGGTTAGGTTTTATTAAAACCTATAAGACCCTGACCAATTTTTCCCGGACAAGTTTTAGTGTTTTTTCTGATCGATAAACAGTGTTTTTAATGGAAACGGTACCATAAAATTTGTATTTGTATTTTTTTATTTTTTTATGGGTTTGCGCAAAATAAAACAAACTCCATTAGAACAATCACCTATTGTAGGCCAGGAAAAAATAGTCGGTGTCTCTGAAAACGACTGCGAAACTCTCGTCCATTATTACCTTCTTTTTTTCTTGATATCATCTGTTACTAAACCAAACCCCACCTCTAACCTAACCTAATCTGATTTAACCTAACTTAACCGTTTCTGGCTGAAAACTTGGTATATTTTTGGATGTGAATACTACACGACCAATCGAGCGAATGGCTAATCAGTCGGTAAGATCATAGATATGCTATTACAGTATAGGCTACACGCATGCACTCTCTCACACACACACACACACTCTCTCTCTCCCTCTCTCTAACACACACTCTCTCTCATTCTCCTTATATTTAATTTACACCTATCATACACACACACACACACATTCTCCCTCTCTCTCTCTAACACATACACACACCCTCTCACACACAGTCTCTCCCACACTCTCTCTTCCTCTCTTTAACACACATACAGTCTCTCTCTCTCTCCCTCTAGTATTATACAGTCAGGGTTTCAAACATTGCTGGGCTGTGCTGTGCCGGGAGGAAGGGTAGTGCAAGGAGCTGCCTGATATACTCATGTTATGCACCAGAGTTTTGGCAGGGCACTTTACAACCAAGATCCACTACCTTCCTTAAAGGAAATTGGGAGAAACTGGTTCACAAATAGGGTGGTGAATGATTGGAATGGACTAAATCGTCAGGTGGTCAATGCGGAGTCTATTGGGATCTTTAAAAGGAGTCTGGATAAATTCATGGATGGGGAAGAGAGGTGGATATAGGTAGAGTAGGTAACAGGAACTACCCCGTGTAGGTCTCACGGCCTCTTGTAGCTTCCTTACTTTCTTATGTTCCTCAATACAGCTCAGTGAAATGCCAGTGAAAGACGCATCCCTGGATCTGAAGTGTTTCAGTGTTGATGCATGTGGTAGTTCAGCATGTCTTGAGCCCACAGGGGTGCAAGGCCACTCTTGTATAAGGTGACATCAGTTTGCACCACCAAAGAACCAGGCACAAAGCAGGCAGGAGCAGAGTGTCAGGGCAGCGTATGGTTCTCTATGTCCTGACTGTCACCACTGTTGCAGGTGCTGAGGTCACAGTCCAAGACCCGGCTCGCCCCGGCATCCCCGAGGGTTCCCGCAGGACCGGCCGTCGCGTGTGTTGCTGCGGTGGAGGCTATGGGGCCGGGCAGCAGCATGAGTGGCCGGGAGCAGCAGGATCAGTCTGCCTCAGGGATGGGGAGGCACAGGGGTGATGGCAAGAATCACCTGGAGGCAGGCAGCTCAGGCCACAAGGCACACAGTGAGCTGAAGTGCCAGCAGTGTGATAAAACATTCAAATACAAGAGTAAGCTTGAGAGACATTCCGTGACACACAGTTGTGTCAAGAATTATGAATGTTTAGAGTGTGGGAAAAGATTTGCTACAATGAGTTACCTCACCGAACACACCGTGACACACAGTGGTGTTAGGAATTTTGAATGTTTAGAGTGTGGGAAAAGATTTACTACAATGGGTTCCCTCGTCACACACACCCTGACACACAGTGATGTTAAGAATTTTGAATGTTTAGAGTGTGGGAAAAGATTTACTACAAGGAATAACCTCACCGCACACAAACTGACACACAGTGGTGTTAGGAATTATGAATGTTTAGAGTGTGGGAAAAGATTTACTCGAAAGAATTACCTCACCGTACACACCCTGACACACAGTGATGTTAGAAAGAGGGATTATGAATGTTTAGAGTGTGGGAAAAGATTTACTCGAAAGAATTACCTCACCGTACACACCCTGACACACAGTGATGTTAGAAAGAGGGATTATGAATGTTTAGAGTGTGGGAAAAGATTTATTCAAAAGATGCACCTCACCGAACACACCCTGACACACAGTGGTGTTAAGAATTTTGAATGTTCAGAGTGTGGGAAAAGATTTGCTACAAAGAACTCCCTCACCAAACACACCGTGACACACAGTGGTGTTAGGAATTATGAATGTTTAGAGTGTGGGAAAAGATTTACTACATTGAGTTCCCTCACCAAACACACCCTGACACACAGTGGTGTTAGGAACTATGAATGTTTAGAGTGTGGGAAAAAATTTAGTACAAAGAGTCAGCTCACCAGACACACACACAGTGATGTTAGGAATTACGAATGTTTAGAGTGTGGGAAAAAATTTACTACAATGTGTCACCTCACCGCACACACCCTGACACAGTGGTATTAAGAATTATGAATGTTTAGAGTGTGGGAAAAGATTTGCTAGAAAGAGTGACCTCACCACACACACCCTGACACACAGTGGTGTTAAGAATCATGAATGCCTAGAGTGTGGGAAAAGATTTTATATCCGTTCTGAACTCACCAAACACACCTTTAGACACACTGGCTTGCGGGAGTTCAAGTGTGATATTTGTAGCAAGTGTTTCAAGGCAAAGCCTGATATTGCCAGGCACGTGAAGATCCACTTTTGAGGTGGTGTGTTGTGTGGACAAGTGTGGTTGTACCCGTGCCTGTGGGAGTGTGTCCTGTGGCAATGGGTGGTGTTGGTGGGCAGTGTGTTACATGTGTGGTGGCAGCCGTGCCCTTGTGTTCTGTGAGGGAGTAATGGCCCCAGCAGTTGTTGAGTTGGCAGTGCAGGTGTGACTTTCAATAAATGTATCCAGGGTTTTAAAGGTTTCTCTGCTGATTGCCTTAAAAAACAGTCTTTCCACGCATAAGTTACACTCCTATTTTCTGCAGGTCACGTATATGTATATCGCATAAACCTTACTCTGTCTCTTCATCATTGGACAGCCGCAGGAAAAGTGATGACAACTGCATTAAAAGACAAGTCCAAATTGTCTACAAATATACAAGACGATGCGACGAAGTTAGAAAAAAACTAGGGTATAAATATTTACACCTGTGTCTATTTCATGCAGGTTTTTCCATAGAATGATCAAAGTATCCAGGAAAGATGAAACATGGTATAATAGTGTGAAAATTCCCCTAAATATGAAGGAATTAATACAATAAGGCAGAAATTTGCATAAAAAGGGGGCAGCTAGTGTCATTATGGCAATGGGTCAAAAGTAACTCAAACACGATGGAAATAGTTATAGATCAAGCACCATGAATAGAATTAATAACAGTTGAGTTGTTACACCTGAACAAAAGTAATCATTGAGGCAAATACAGGAGCTCTCATACTTACATATGTTCGTGGGGATTGTACTGAACTTGCAATGTACAAAAGTTAGTCCAGCATAACTCTTGTCAATACTGAACACTGCACAGTCTGCACACACACCACTGTCAAAAGAACAAAAGTACACTACAGCTTATACCCCAATATTACTCAACAGTGCCTATATTGTATCAGCTTAAATGGTCTATACAGCTTATTGCCCAATATTACTCAACAGTGCCTATATTGTATCAGCTTAAATGGTCTATACAGCTTATAGCCCAATATTACTCAACAGTGCCTATATTGTATCAGCTTAAATGGTCTATACAGCTTATTGCCCAATATTACTCAACAGTGCCTATATTGTATCAGCTTAAATGGTCTATACAGCTTATTGCCCAATATTACTCAACAGTGCCTATATTGTATCAGCTTAAATGGTCTATACAGCTTATACCCCAATATTACTCAACAGTGCCTATATTGTATCAGCTTAAATGGTCTATACAGCTTATTGCCCAATATTACTCAACAGTGCCTATGTTGTATCAGCTTAAATGGTCTATAAGCTATAGCCAATGTTCTACATACAACAGTGCCTGATATTGTATACACTTAAATGGTCTTACAGCTTATTGCCAATATTATACAGTGCCTAATTGATCAGTTAATGGTCTATACAGGCTTTAGCCCAATATTACTCGAACGTGTATATTGTATCAGCTAATGGTATGAGTAGACATCCATATTACAACTGCCTTGCTTGACACTTATAATGGTTATATGTATGGTTCAAGGTTCTTACTTAACCATACCCACTGAGGGACTGGAAGGACTGAAGCTAGTAACATCGCTAATGTTCTGGCATACATGTTGGGGGATGAAAGTATACAGGAAAACCACTGCATTAGCTATAATTAATTACAAAGGTTTGTACTATCTCTGAATGTAATGTAACTTGAACGATGTAATGAGTAGAACATGCCGTACACGCAGCTTGACCAGCATTAGATGGAATATCATAGATGTCTAAGGTCTTACTATACAGATGGAGGAAAACTAGGAGAATGAAGGCTACCAGGATGAAATTGTTGTTAAGATAAATCCGTGTTTATTGTGGATAACTGGCCTGAATTGGAAGGCCCGGTTGTGAATCCTGAGCAGGGCTATACACTATTATAGGTAAGCCATCTAGGGCTTAAGATAATAGAGCAAGTAGGCCACATCACTACATGTCATACGATGGAGACAAACTATCCACCAAAAGAATCAGACCAGAACTGGGCGACATTGAAGAAATTGAAATATTGATTCAAGGAAATTATAATTGGCAGATTGGAAACCTCAGAGTATAGTGACATACTTATGTTAGGATTGTCACTAAGAGGTCCCTGTTTAAGGTGTAACGGGAAGCACGCCGCCCGGCAGTGGAGTCCCGGGTTCGAATCCGGTGCAACTTTATGTGAGACCTCTACCTAACACTTATTAAAATTCACAATACACGTCGGGGTTTAGGTAACTACGTTGAGTTCTCTACAGAGATTTAACCCCATATCCTGGCGGCCATTAATGCAAATTTATTTCCAGTCCTTCTACCTAATATTGCCTATGATTTAAGATTTTATGCTGTTTTATTGTTCCTCAACTCCTTAATGTGGGTGGCGGCGGCGTAATCTCCAGGTCTGTTGAGCCTTTCAAATTAACATCTAGCAAGGGGGGCCACTACACAAGCAACTATATATACGCATCCATTTCCATCACAATAATATTTTGCGCTGCGTATGTGTGTGCGCTTGTACATTGCAGGCACATCTATGCATTGATGGTTACTTCAAGTCATCAGGCCACTCTTGGCCATGCCCCCCCCTCTCCCCCCCAAAGCTTTTCCGAAAATCCGCCAGTGCCTGATAGGTAAAGATTTTCATCCCAATCTAGACACTTTGCAAAAGCCACTACAAGGTTTTGACTACAAGCGCCGCCACGTCTAGCTTGAACTAGGCAGGATCGACCCTGACCGAATGGCCAGGGACGTGCACTTGTAACTCGTCTCCTGTACCAACCTTGCCACCTGACGTCTCGTGCCTGCTAGGTAATCTTTAGGTAGCTCGTTACATCCATTTGGCAGATACAAAAGCCGTCTATCTTGTACCCTTCCTCACTGCTATTTCAAGGCAAGGTGATCAACATCCCTGTGTCGTGGGTCGTCCTAATGCGTGCGCGCTACGATGACCCACGTCCTACTTGGTCGCGCTTGGCGAAGCTGCTTTGAGGGGTAAGATCACGTACTTTTTGGACTTTTCCGCTAGTTATTTGCTGTTCCATGGTCATCTGCTTATTACAACGAGGATCAATAATCCCAGGAGGTTCATGGGCTAGCAATGCGTGCCTCATGCCGTCCTGACTTGTCGCATGCGCAAGCAGTCAGCCCGTGTAAAATCCACACTAATTAGGCCATTTATATATCATTGTGGACTAAGAATGTCATGCTCCTGATTATCATGACTAAGAATGTCATGCTCCTGATTATCATGACTAAAATGTCATGCTCCTGATTATCTAGACTAGAATGTCATGCTCCTGATTATCCTGACGAAGAATGTCATGCTCCTGATTATCATGACGAAGAATGTCATGCTCCTGATTATCATGACTAAGAATGTCATGCTCCTGATTATCATGACTAAAAATGTCATGCTCCTGATTATCATGACGAAGAATGTCATGCTCCTGATTATCCTGACTAAGAATGTCATGCTCCTGATTATCATGACTAAGAATGTCATGCTCCTGATTATCATGACGAAGAATGTCATGCTCCTGATTATCATGACGAAGAATGTCATGCTCCTGATTATCATGACTAAGAATGTCATGCTCCTGATTATCATGACGAAGAATGTCATGCTCCTGATTATCATGACGATACAACATTTATCAGTTGATTGTCGTGTTAGACATTACAGTGTTTACCGTCTGCCATCGCTCCTACATGGCAGTGTGTGTGTACTGTGTTGTGTGTTTGTGTGTGTGCATGTGTGTGTGTATGTGTGTGCGTGTGTGTGTGTATGCTGTGTGTGTGTGTGTGTGTGTGTGTACGCGTGTGTGTATAAGTTGTGTGTGTGTGTGTGTACGTGTGGTTGTGTGT
The DNA here is from genome assembly GCA_016584305.1 of Chionoecetes opilio. Lineage (NCBI taxonomy): Eukaryota > Metazoa > Arthropoda > Malacostraca > Decapoda > Majidae > Chionoecetes > Chionoecetes opilio. The sequence goes on along the minus strand of JACEEZ010002939.1, from coordinate 156,225 downwards.
GTACAGTACGTGTGTGTGTGTGTGTGTGTATGTACGTGTGTGTGTACGTACGTGTGTGTGTGTACGTACGTGTGTGTGTGTGTACGTGTGTGTGTGTACGTGTGTGTGTGTGTGTGTACGTGTGTGTGTGTGTACGTGTGTGTGTGTACGTGTGTGTGTGTGTGTGTGTGTGTGTGTAGTACTACGTGTGTGTGTGTGTGTGTACGTGTGTACGTGTGTGTGTGTGTGTGTGTGTGTGGTGTGTGTAGTACTACGTGTGTGTGTGTGTGTGTGTGTACGTGTGTGTGTGGTGTGTGTGTGTGTGTGTGTGTACGTGTGAGCGTGTGTGTGTATGTTGTGTGTGTGTGTACGTGTGTGTACGTGTGTGTGTACGTGTGTGTGTGTGTGTACGTGTGAGTGTGTGTGAATGTGTGTGTGTGTGTATGTTGTGTGTGTGTGTGTGTGTGTGTGTGTGTGTATGTTGTGTGTGTGTGTGTGTGTGTGTGTACGTGTGTGTGTGTGTGTACGTGTGTGTGTGTGTGTGTGTGTGTTGTCACCACGAGATGCATCACATGTATGTAGCAATGCTCATGTATTGCTTATGTTACGCGCACCGTCACTTTACTGATTAGGTTTTCCCCGTGATTTCTGATATCAACACACACACACAACACACACACACACACACACACACACACACACCGCCCGATGGTCAAGTGGAGAGCGCGCTGGCCTCCCATTCTTTGGTTAACCGGTTCGAATCCCTTGGTTCATGCTCCCGGGGATTTTTCACTGACAAATTCGGGCGGTTACTGTCTCCCTGGAGCAAGGGGATGGGTGTGTGTGGTGTGTGAGGTCCCAGCCTTACCCTAAGATCGGTAATAATGAGCTCCAAGCCTCGCACCGGGAGGCTGAAACTGGCGATCGCGAGTCTGACTCGCGTGGACAAGATCATGGGTGAATGAAACACACACACGCACACACACACACCCCGCACACACACACACACACACATGAACACACACAAACACATGAACACACACTCACACACATGTTCTGTCCTGCTCCCCCTTGCATCTGTCAGGTCCTACAGCCATCCCCTGACAGCATCGGCCAGCCAATAGGAAACTTCAATGTGTTCCCGGGAGACTCTCGGTTCACACACACGTCTTATTAACACTGCCAAGTCTCGTGGTAATAGTTGGCGTGCATCACAATAACAGCGGCACACAAGACGGCTGGAAACACAACACACACACACACACACACACACACACACACACAATATATATATTATATATATTATATATATATATATATATATATATATATATATATATATATATATATATAATATATATATATATATCACACAAACACACACATACACACACACACACACACACACATCACACACACTCACACACACACACACACAACACACACAACACACATACACACAAACACACAAACACACGCACAGTTACTAATGTCTTGTGGAACACGGAATGATAAAAAAAAAAATCGTGTCCTTGGCGGGCACTGGGCAGGCAATGTTACCAATGTGAACTTGTTGACTTCAAAACACAACGCCACATGGAAAGACCTTTTGAGATGCGAGCACAAACCTATGTTGAAACCCACGATAGTATAAAGAGATAGTATCTTTACATATTATCCTTGGTTGAGACCGAACTCCTCTTAATTAACCCCTTCACGCCCACAACTTTCCTTTGCTATAAAAAAAATCGTCTGTTGTTAGCCATAAAATATTACGAAAGTTAACTTAATATACCAAAATAGTTAGTGGTCAACGTATTAAACAGGTCATATCTATAAAATATTGTTTATATTCACTAAAAATCGTCTAATGGTACCCAAAGTACAATGGAAATATACGTTCTGGGCCTCAATACAAGGGGTTCAGAAGCAAGCGTGTATAGGCTACAATTCAGGGGTCCGCAACCCGCAGAGTACCGCGGGCCGCAGCGACAAGTCCGAGAGGGCCCGAGGGCCCCACCAATAAACAACTCTGAAAACCACATATACAGAACAAAAAATTTCAAAGAATTTATTAATGAGACACCTGGTGACATTTCTCAGCACAAAGCTTATCAAAATCAGGGGTAATGGAACTAACACTCAGCAAGAGAACGTCGTCCAAGTGGTAAAACACGCTCTTGAGAAAAATTATGTTTCAACACATGTTTGGAATGATGGAGGGCCGCACCGATGACCAAAAGGAAATGATGGCGGGCCGCACGGAATGGCCTCGCGGGCCATGTGGCCCGCGGGCCGCGGGTTGGGGACCCCAAGGCCGCTACATAGATGTCATAATGCGTCCAGCCACCCTCGTAGAGATTCAGTAATTCATTCGTTGAAATACAAACTAACAGTAACATCAAAGCTGCAGAAATTTAAGGAATCTGAAGCCACGGCCAAGGGAGCATCGGAACCACTTGGATATTTTTGCAAATGACTGGGACATGACGTCACCCCCTCCCCACCACCACCACCACACCACCACTACACCACCACCACTACACCACCACTCCTCCCCACCACTACTACTGCTACACACCACGCGGCAGACGGCTGTGTGTGCAAGACTCCCCCTGAAAAAATAGATAAATATTTATTTTCTTTTTCACACATAACAATTAAAAGAAATCGTAACAATATTGAGTTCCATCTTTGAACTTCACGCTACCTAGCACATGAAGCTTGATCGACGTTGTATGTGAGCGCATGCAAGGGCGGCTTAGAACGGTAAGATAAAGGGTTGTACGCGCAGACCCCTGAAGGAGGCGTGATCGCGGTGGCTGGAAGCAGGGATCGCAGTGTCTGGAGGCAGGGATCGGGGTGGCTGGAGGCAGGGATCGCAGTGGCTGGAGGCAGGGATCGCAGTGGCTGGAGGCAGGGATCGCAGTGGCAGGAGGCAGGGATCGCGGTGGCTGGAGGCAGGGATCGCAGTGGCTGGAGGCAGGGATCGCAGTGTCTGGAGGCAGGGATCGTGGTGGCTGGAGGCAGGGATCGCAGTGTCTGGAGGCAGGGATCGGGGTGACTGGAGGCAGGGATCGCAGTGGCTAGTGGCAGGGATCGCAGTGGCTGGAGGCAGGGATCGGGGTGGCAGGAGGCAGGGATCGCAGTGGCTGGTGGCAGGGATCGCAGTGGCTGGAGGCAGGGATCGCAGTGGCTGGAGGCAGGGATCGCGGTGGCTGGAAGCAGGATCGCAGGTCTGAGGCAGGATCGGGTGGCTGGAGGCAGGGATCGCAGTGGCTGGTGCAGGGATCGCAGTGGCTGGAGGCAGGGATCGCAGTGGCAGGAGGCAGGGATCGCAGTGGCAGGAGGCAGGGATCGCAGTGGCTGGAGGCAGGGATCGCAGTGATGGAGGCAGGGATCGCAGTGGCTGGAGGCAGGGATCGCGGTGGCTGGAGGCAGGGATCGCAGTGTCTGGAGCAGGATCGGGGTGGCTGGAGGCAGGGATCGGGGTGGCTGGAGGCAGGGATCGCAGTGGCTGGAGGCAGGATCGCAGTGGCTGGTGGCAGGGATCGCAGTGGCTGGAGGCAGGGATCGCAGTGGCTGGTGGCAGGGATCGCAGTGGCTGGAGGCAGGGATCGCAGTGGCAGGAGGCAGGGATCGCAGTGGCAGGAGGCAGGGATCGCAGTGGCTGAGGCAGGGATCGCGGTGGCTGAGCAGGGATCGCAGTGTCTGGAGGCAGGGATCGGGTGACTGGAGGCAGGGATCAGCAGTGGCTGGAGGCAGGGATCGCAGTGGCAGGAGGCAGGGATCGCAGTGGCTGGAGGCAGGATCGCAGTGGCTGGAGGCAGGGATCGCAGTGGATGGAGGCAGGGATCGCGGTAGCTGGAGGCAGGGATCGCGTGGCTGGAGGCAGGGATCGCAGTGGCTGGAGGCAGGCACTGGATGGCAGGGATCGCAGTGGCTGGTGGCAGGGATCGCAGGGCTGGAGGCAGGGATCGCAGTGGCAGGAGGCAGGGATCGCAGTGGCAGGAGGCACTGGATCGCAGTGGCTGGAGGCAGGGATCGCAGTGGATGGAGGCAGGGATCGCGGTAGCTGGAGGCAGGGATCGCGGTGGCTAGAGGCAGGGATCGCAGTGGCTGGAGGCAGGGATCGCAGTGGCTGGAGGCAGGGATCGCGGTGGCTGGAGGCAGGGATCGCGGTGGCTGGAAGCAGGGCGGGTCGGTGGCTGGAGGCAGGGATCGCAGGGGCTGGAGGCAGGGATCGCAGTGGCTGGAGGGAGGTAACGCGATGGGCTAGCTCAGGGCAGTTTCTTACTGAACTGCGCGGTTGCTCACTATGCTCAGGGCCCCGAAGCCACCAAGGGGCCCCCCAAGCTGCCATTCATTACTTTTTTTTTATAATTATAGAATCTAGTCTCTTTTCCTCTGAAATTTCAACAGATTGATGCATTTAAATGTTAAAGGCTTGCCCCCGTACCACCTTAAGAGGGCTTGGAATCCCCCCACCATAGTTTTACAAAATAGGGTTCCCAAACAGCATTTCGCATAGGGCCCCGAAAGGCTATAGAAACGGCACTGGGCTGGCGTCACCTTGCCCTGCCCCGGCGTACACACACACACCAGCCCGGAGCCAGCCTTAACCTGACAACTTTCTCAAACTTGCTTCCATTTATGGTGCCTCTACTGACCGTTTGACCAGCCGACCAACTCAAACGTGTGTGCCAGCCAGGGTGTCAGGGCATTTAGCAGCGAGTTGACATGACATGGCACACAGTTCAACCTCTCCATAACACAGATTGAAACAAAAATCTAAGAAGAAAAAAAAGTTCAAAGAGAGAGAAGTAAATATGTTGCGTTATATCCATGAAACACGTCAACAAAGACATGTAGCATTGCAAACGTGACCTGTGCAGTGTGCATTCAGTCAAACAACATGACAACAGGTAAGGCGACGCAAGGTCAGGCTACCATCTGTCTCCTCCTGCTGCACATGACGGCCAAAGGAGCACATCTAAGACACGTCTGGACTCATTATTATCATCGCGAGTTCCTGTAGTGATAGGAGACATCAAGACGCGATGCCCCGCCACGGCCACCACACCCTCGCTCTGACCCCCGCCACCAGGTGCGTTCGTGGCGACACCCGCACTGACGTAACCCCGCACGGCACGCGTACCTTATGTGTTCCCTTGAACTCAGGGTGGTAATTTACCTGCTTTATGCTTACAGGCAAACCAGATAGATACACGTCAAGGCCATTGCTTTCCTCTCTATCCCTTGTAAATACATTAAAGCAGGCAGTAACCTTCAGAAATAGAGATACAAAACTTTCTACAGTTTCCGTGCTGGCTCTATGAGGGGAGGGGAGGAGGGGGGGGGGGGTAGCGCAAGCACTGGACCCCGACAACACTCCCTCCCCACCACTCATTCACAATTTCTCTCTCGTCAAGTAGGAGCCGCGAGACCTTGGCCTAACTCTCCCCAGGAACAGTCGTGCCAGAACAAGGCTGCGCTCCCTCCCTGCCGAGGCACCCACAGTGAAACCAGCAGCAGCTGTGCATTGGACTGCAATTTGTACATTCCCAGGTTTATGAGCCCAACACCCAGCCTTCTCGCTCTCCAGCCTTGCCGCCGCAGTTATCGTGAGAGCGTACAGTTCCACGTGAAAGTACTGCTCTCCGCGTGTAGGCAGGGAAGGGATGGACGGGGAGCGGGTCACACAGCCTTGTAGGGTGTCGGAGTGTCGGTGGGGGCGGCTCGCGGTGACTCACAACCTGCTGCTGCCTTCCTCCCTCCATCTCGCACCGTCTCTCTCCCGCGGCCCGCCACGGAGGCGAGAAAGTGGCATGGATGACCACTAGCAACCTTGCATACGCGGGCCTGTATGGGAGACACCACACACCGCCCTGCGCTGGTGTGACATAAAGGCTTTTTCTTTGGCCGTGTGTTGCGGAGGACGCTTGCCACGTCCCCTGGATGTTTGGCGCTGACAAGTGATCAACCCCGCGTGAGGCACTGACAGGTGCGCGCCCCTCCACCATGGCACTGCGCTAGCTCAGAGGCAAGATGAAGTCTGTCACTATGAAGGGCGTGAGGTTGTCATGCATGGCACAGCCATGAGTTGCTTAGCCACATCTTGGGCGTGAGTCAGGGAAGGGAAGGCAATACCTGTGACTGGAAAACCTGAAAGTTGTCACACCAGCGAAGCGCCGGGAAGGCAGCGACGGCCCACGCCCAGCCCACACCCGCGGCGCGGCGGCCCTG
>JACEEZ010002939.1:145000-147500 GCA_016584305.1 Chionoecetes opilio | reverse complement strand
CAACGTAATGGTAGGGGTGGCAATTCTGATGATGACGATGGTAGTGGTGGCAATTCTGTTGATGATGATGATGGAGTGGTGGCAATTCTGATGATGACGATGGTGGTGGTGGTGGTGGTGGTGGGTGGGTGGTGGTGGTGGTGGTGGTGGTGGGGTGGTGGTTGTGGTGGTGTGTGGTGGAGGTGGTGGTGGTGGTGGTAGTGATGGTGGTGGTGGTGGTGGTGGTGGTGGTGGTGGTGTGGTGTGGTGATGGTGATGGTGGATGGTGGTGGTGGTGGTGTGTGGTGGTGGTGGTGTGGTGGTGGTGAGGTGATGTGGTGATGGTGTGGTGGTGGTGATGGTGGTTGTGGTGGTGGTGGTGATGATGGTGATGGTGGTGGTGTGGTGATGGTGATGGTGTGGTGGTGGTGATGGTGATGGTGGTGGTGGTGGTGGTGATGGTGATGGTGATGGTGGTGGTGGTGGTGGTGGTGGTGGTGATGGTGATGGTGATGGTGATGGTGATGGTGATGGTGGTGGTGGTGGGGGTGGGGGGGGAAGCCCTATACGTTAACCAGTACATTTTTTTCATATAAAGTTCTATTCCATAAATGAGACAATTCAAAGTGTCAAAAAATGTAATCTCAAAATGCTATGTCGATGGTGCAAAGAGGAAGTTTCAGTCTTGTTACAGTAATAACAACTCCTTCACGCCCAGATCTTTCCTTGGCTATAAAAAATTGTCTGTTGTTAGCCATAAAATTACGTAAAGTAACTTAATATACCAAATTAGCTAGTGGACAAGGATACTAAACAGGTCATATCTATTAAGTATTGCTTATATTCACTAAAAATCGTCTAATGGTATACCTAAATTACAATGGAAATTACGTTCTGGGCCTCAAGGGGTTAATGTTGAAGGTGACCTGACGTGGTGTTGTAAGCGTATATATACGTGACGGGGGGAAGCTTAGTAGGGCAAAGGCAGGCTGTTGCACCTCACTATTGCATCGATCATCACTGTCCAATAGTTCTGGAAGGAAGAAAAAAAAACGAAGATTCTTGACGAAAAAAAATGCAAACCGATCAATCGTAACATTTAACTACTATCCTAGAAGCTAATAGAGCATAAGAACATAAGAAAATAAGGAAGCTACAAGAGGCCGCGAGACCTACACGTGGTAGTTCCAGTTAGTATTCCATCAAAGCTAACTTAAAGGGCTTAGAAATACTTGTTTTCCTATAGCCTCGGCATTTCATTCATTCCATAGTTTATTTGTGGCATCGGCAGAGATTATAAGATTCAGTAAGGAGGCAAAATGGACCAACTTTAACTTTACAGGTGGCGCGATGTGTGCGTGTGTGCGTGCGTGCGTGCGTGCGTGCGTGCGTGCGTGCGTGCGTGTGTGTGTATACCAGTCCCGCCTCGAGGCCCCCCCCACACACACACACACAGATCAGGTAAACAAACTTGAGGTACAGTAATTTTTTTTTAAAGAGGTGAAAAATCCTGCCCCCTTGCTGCTTACTGACTGATATTTGATGCCATGATAAAGGAATACTACGCTTCTTCTAAATTCCAGTTGTATATGATCATAGTTAACCATATTATCAGGTAAACATATAGGCATCATTTTAAGCATGAGACCTTAAGATAGAATGGAATTTTTACCTGGTAAAAATAAATTGACTATAGTGAAGGGATTTCAGTGCCCCCCCCCCCTTCCCCTCGAGCGTGCCCGCCCCTGCAAACATCACACGAGCCCCAAGTATCAACATCACGCGTCTACACATAATAGCCGTGTTTTTGTCGTCCAAGCATCGTCTTGGTACGAAGATCGTTTTTTCTCGCAATTGAAAACGGATTGGTTTCTGCGACAAAAACACAACAAGCTTGCTGGGAGCCGAAATAATAATCAGTCCAAAACATTGCAAACAATATCATAAAGCAGTATAACACACATTTCAGCAAGTGTTATTGGAGTGGTCTTCGTAATCCAAGACGGTGCTTGGACGACAAAAACACGGCTATATGTTATGTTGTATCTCAATTCCAGCCTTATTGCAAGGATTACGTAGGAAGAAAAACATCTCTAAGGTATTTATAAAAGATTTCCCGCCATACTTCAATATTTCACACTTGCGCGCTTGCGTATACAACGATAGACTGCAACCAAAATAAAATCAAGGCCGCTGTTTCTGGCTCCCTACCGTAAATAACACTTTAGTCGCCACCTGCACTAATGTCACCAGGCGCCATATATTACGAATTATAGCATCACTACTGATTTGTATGTGCCACTGAAGATGATACACAGTAGTTGATATCATGATTGTGCATAATCTACCCTGTTTCAGCGTTGTTTTATGCTTTGTATCTGCAAGTATAGACAGTTTCAAATTTCACGACTCTGTTTTTTCTAGCGCGACAACAGACAGCAGCTCATCACCTTTCGGGCGGGAGGACATAAACACTTGCTGGCGACCTTAGTGTAGCCGTAACCAAGGTCGGCACTAGGCT